>JARHVA010005543.1:637500-655000 GCA_037957365.1 Torreya grandis | reverse complement strand
AGTGCCAAATTTTTTCACCATAAGTTCTTGTAAATTAAATGGGTTTTATATTCAATATTTCAAATACAAAGCCCCATATATGCATTATGACACTCTGTGGTAAGAATATTGAATCAATGGGACATATGGATCTAGATTGCTCATCAACAAACATGTCACTCCTATGAAAATGAATTTAAATTTGATGATGGTCACCCCATTTCAAACCATCAAATCTATAGGCTGACACTATCCAAAGAAGAATATCTCAGTCAGTTTTATGAATTCCACCAAGAATGAATCAAGGTAGGGCTCACCTAATAAAGAAATGAGAAATCTAAAGAGATGATTGGGTGTATTCACAAAGATGATTATTAAGAAAATATATAGGCATAGATAGATAGAAAATTTAATGGAAAACTATCCCTATTTGGACAAATTTTATGAGTCAGTGCATAGTGGGTCTGCCTTCTTTCCTTTTCAAGATGTTTTTTCTTAATGTAATTATCTGCATGTTATTTTGGTTGTAAAAAACTTTTCCATCATGATAGTGAATGGGTAGGTTATTTTATCTATAAATACATATTTAAAACATTTAAAAAGGGTTAGTCAATCTATTTTCCTAGAGGGAGTCAATCTATTTTCCTAACTCATTCGTTATCCAACTAATAGGCTACCTAAAAGGTTACCTCATTGGGAAACTAGCTAAACTATGTTTATATTTAGATTTTATTGTTGGTTGGGTACCAATTAGAGGAAGTAATTTTAATAAATTTAAATAAATAACTATGAAATTTTTGGAATGTTTGAATAATTTTCTTTGCCAATTTTATTCTTTCTTATTTCAATTTTAGACATAGGTTATGTATTTTACGAGATTTGAAAAAATTCTACAAAAGTTTTGTGATTTATTTTTATGGAATTAAAATTTATAATTAAGTTATTATAATCATCCTATATATTTTATATTTGGTTTATTTGATACATTCTTATGTGTTTTTATTTTATGTTTTGAATTGGTTATTTATAAAGTTATTCCAATAGTACGCACTTTAGCTATTTTTTTTAATTGATTTATTTTGCATGGAGATACTTATGGGATTGAATCATGATAAATATAATTATCATCATACTCCTAATATAAATTTATTCATATTTTAGTGATTAAATATATCTAAATAATGTTTATTGATTTGTATTGAATCCTCTAAGGTGTTGCTTGAGCGAAATAACTGCCTAATTGAAGTATGAATTATCTTTTCTACATTACCCTTCCCTATTTTTTCATATTTTTATATGACACTTGGCTTTTTTATTTTAGTATAATTTTATGTACCCACCCTATTAATTATTATTATTATAATTTTAGTGAATCCTCCTTATGAGATTGTAGGTTGCATGTCTCTATTCCATGTAGACTACCTTGAAGAGTTACAACCTACAACACATACCTTAGAAATTATAAAAGTCCTAAAATGAGAGGGGGTAAACCTATGTGTTTTGCATGATGTGAATAATTTAATATACATATATATTTTACCCAAAAATGTGGTGCTATAAGGAGGGAATCCTTGTGATCATCTTTTCCTTTCTTTCTTTTTATTTTTTTCAAATATGTCAAAAAGCCCTAAAAAATTGAAAATTATAGAGGTAAAGATTGGATTGGATTGGTGAGATATCCATTATTATCAATAGGATTAAACATGATATTATTTAAAATTATTTAAAATAAATTCCAAAGTTTCATAATGATAAAATAGTTAAAATCCATGTTCATGCTTTAAAAATGATATGGTATTCCTGAATGTTGAACACAAAGATGGAGATTTTAGATTTTTTCCCTCTAAACTAGATGGATTTAAGTATTAATGGTTTTTAAATTTTACATATAATTCAATTTATATCTATAAATAATTATAATATGCACTACTTTTGAAATTTTGGCTATTAATTGATCCATTTATTTTGCTTAACTAGTTTCTCATACTCAAGAGCCAGTATCAAATTTCAAGATATATATAACAACACTACATAAAATTATAAAAATATATAATCTATCATTATAAACATATAAAATAATTATATTGACCATATCATAGGTATGTTTTTACAAACATACACAACAAACAAAATAGTTATGGATTATGTAGATGTTATTATGTTGGATAGGTAATTGTCCTTTAAAACAATGATGAAATATCCTTCATTTCAAAATTATGTACCAAAATTTCCTCATACATATATAAATTTAAATCCTCTCATGATATATTATTTTTATTAGACCTTTTTTCACCACAATGAGCCACCCAAAAATCTAAATTGTGACCTTTTGTTTAAACAAAACACACATTTAGGCCTCATGATTGAACCAACTATGACATGTATTATAGATGAAATTGAATGTTATTTTAATTAAAATTATAATCATGAAATAAATTATGTAAACTATTATTTTTATATTTATTCAAAATAGGTTTACACAAATGAATCACAAGATAACTTAGAACAATCAAGTGAGAAATAGACAATGTTTTGCATAGAAGTTGATCAACACATTATTATGGAAGTTAACTGATGCAAGGGCATCCTCATGGATCAAAAAATGGACACATTTTTTATTTTAATTTGTATTTTAGGTGTTTTTAAGTTTTATTAGGTCCTAATTAAGTCATGGGTGTGATATAGTTTTATACGAGTTGCATAAAATTTGAATTATGGAGTTTCCCTCCAAAACTGCCACTATGTGAAAATTTGAATTTTTGAACCTTGTTGAAAGATTTAAAAGCATGTAAATAAGATGTAAAGATGTATAATCATGTATAATGTGAATTAATGTTATTTAAAGTTAATAAATAGCATATGTATTCTATAGACATAGGCATAAAGTGCATATAGTGGGAAAACATGAAGAAAGGCAATGTAAGTTCAATAACCCAACATAGAACACCTACACAAATCAGTTATGTTACTTGTAAAAGGTGGTGGAGTTATTTTTTTTGGTGTTCATTGTGTAATCACTTCATATAAGATAGATAATGGGCTTGTATAAAATATAAGTTGATGAATAAAAAACACTGTGATGTTGAAAATTTTGGGTGCTTTTGTATGCATGACTGAGATAGAGTTTTGTGTGTTGAATTTTCTATGTGTTAAGTGAAAGAATGTTTGTTTATTGATATTTAATAATTAAAAATTATAGTCTCTTGTTTGAAGATATGAAATTCTAAGTGAATTGATTTGCAGTCACTATTATGAAGTCTACCTAGTCTGTCAACAGACTATACTCACACACAGGTTTGTATTATGTGTTCTTTTCTTATATTAAATCATGCTCAAGTAAAAAGTATTTTGTGTAGAAACCCCTGTTTCCCCTGAATTTTGACACTATATGTTTTGGATTGTTTTTGTGTATTTTTGATTTTTTTGATGTTTTTGCATGAATAGGAATGTGATTTTTGAAAGATAAATTTGAATAGATTCAAATAAATAAATAAATAGTGGTGTACTCTTTCAACTAACTAAAATTTGATATTCTTATTCACTTCAGATGATTACAATAGAGATCTCTTACACACATGCAAAATAATATAAAATATTGTCTTAAAAACCTAGTTTTTTTGCAATTTGAAAATAAACCCTAGATCTGGTATGGCTCTAGTTGTTATTTCAAACACACAGTCACCGACATCGGTTATGCTACCGCATTGGGTAGGAATACTACC
This sequence comes from Torreya grandis, assembly GCA_037957365.1. Classification (NCBI taxonomy): domain Eukaryota; kingdom Viridiplantae; phylum Streptophyta; class Pinopsida; order Cupressales; family Taxaceae; genus Torreya; species Torreya grandis. The sequence continues at coordinate 651,299 of JARHVA010005543.1, read as the reverse complement.
ACGGTTGGTAGGAATATTGCCACAGTTGGTAGGAATACTGTCATGGTTGATAATACTACTGCGGTTGGTAGGAATGATGCCACGGTTGGTAGAAATGCCGCAGTTGGTAAGAATGTTGCCATGATCAGTAGGAATGCTGCCATGGTCAGTAGGAATGCTACCATGGTCGGTAGTGAGTCGGCTGATGTCAGTCTCTGCAATCCCTGTGGCTTTATATGGCCTACTGCAAAATGGTATGGATTTTGTATAGTAGCAAAAAAATAGTATGGCCTGTATGCTAGACACTTGATCTCAAGGAAATTACGCTAATACTGGAGATCTTTATCTAGACAATTTGAGGACAAAAAACCTAATGAAATAAATACCTGTGAATCCCTGTGATAACTTTTGTATAAAGCTATCTCTCAAATTGGCAATAGATCAGTTGATATCTCACAACCTCTGAATTGCACACACTAAAGATTGCACATTCTCCAATGTAAAAGAATATTAGAAACCCTTGGCCCAGTATTCTCAAAAAATACTTAGCAAAAATTGTCTTCAACATCAATAATTATCAATAATATGGTACTCTTTCCAAGGAGAAACCCTTATATCCTCTAAAAGGTGTGCTTGCCCTAATTAGGGTTTCATAATTAAAAAATAGGCCAAATAATTAATATTTAATTAAATTAATCAAATATTAATATCTCCCTCAATATATGTCTAAAAGAGCCCGAACGAAAGCCAACTAGAAAAATTTTGCTAGTCGAAGCCAAGCCAAGCTCCACCAAGACCCTCTATCCATCTTATCAGCCTACGAAGGTCGCATAATAGGCTAATCATCATAAAACAAGATCACGCTAAAAAGGGGACATTACATTTTGGTATAGGTTAAAAATTATATTTGAATTTATAAATAATTATAAAATTTATGGTTAAATTTATTGAATTATAAAGACAAGGAAAACTCTATATACCTTGTTTAATGCTAGTTTTATCTACAATTCATACTCAGTAGACTAATATTTTATTTGATTTGAATATTATTGTAATTAAGTAATGACATAGGGAGGTTTCAAAATGTGCATATAATATTTTTATAACTTCATGGAATGATTGGAGACCTGAGATGATGAAAAATATTAACAAAAATCATTTTAACCCTATTTTTCTATCAGTTAATACAGTCAGGAGAGATTGAGATTTGCATGTTGAGAATGAGGTGAGGGTTTTGAGAATGAAATCATAAAATTAAAAATTTGTGTTATGATTATACAGACCCAATACATTAATTATTTTGGTTTGAAATAATTTTTGGAAATATTTATGCATTTATTTGTAGCCTCAACCAGTTTAGAGACCCCAAACCCTATTAACTAGGGTTTCATCCATTTGGAGAGAATCAACAGATGAAAAATCCTAATTTTATGTAATCTTGTGTGTATCAAATTTACCTAAGTGAATCACTCATTTATAGGACCAAATATTACCTAGAGTATGGATTTCAAATAGTTGATATTGGGAAAGGGGTAATAAGACCTACTTTAAAAGGGTTGCAAGAGGGAAAGGTGACTTAAAGTGAGAGATAATCTCCCAAATTGGAACCATAGGTTTATTTCAATATTTTTAATAAGAAATAAATGTTATAAATTCATAATTATTAGTAATTTTCCATAATAATCCATTTTGAAGTGGAAAAAAGCTGCAAGGAAGTCTAGTTTGAGTAAGTAGAATTGCATTAGTGGTAAGTGGGTGATTGAGATAGTTTGAATATAGAGTATAGGAATTTATTTGAGTCTCTCCTAAGAAATATAAGGATTATTTAAATACAATAATATTCTTATGATATTATACTTTACATGGTTGGTAAACTCTTGAACCTAAGATTATATAAGTGTTCCATTATTCAAGTACAAGGAAGAGAAAACTTGTGCAAGCACTGCATAATTTGGTATCATAGCATAAGGATGGTTAGAAGATAAGATAATGTAAATAAAGGAAACAATAAAAATTCAAATTAAAAAATCTTAAATAATGTAACAAAACATGGAAAATTTTCTCATTGAAATGAGGAACATCCAGGCTAGAATCGAAGCTATGGAGATAGCTCAAAGAAGAAGAGTCATAGCTGAAGATGATAGTGATAGAGAAGAGGAAGATCCTAGAGAAGAATAGGAGGGATAAAGATAATATAGAGTGGAGGAAAGATTTATCAAATATATAATGAAGTTGGGCTCAAAACTAAAGATATATGTGTCAATGTATGAAGAAAATCTAAATGTGGATGAGTTGTTAGATTGGATAGTAGTTGTGAATAAGTATTTCAAGTATGAGGAGGTATATGACACCAAGAAAGTGAAATTTTTAGTCACGAGATTGAGAGGAAATGTTTTTTTGTGGTGAAATGGAATCTAGGAAGAGAGAAGGAGAAGAGGTAAGGCCAAAATTTAGTCATGGGATAGGATGGTGGTGAAGGTGAACGCAAAGTTCATGCCCAAGGATTACCATACACATTTATTTAGGAGGTTTTAGAATTTTATACAAAAGGATAATTCAATAAATAAATACATAAAAGAGTTTTATAGGTTTAAAATTAGAAGAGGATACTTGGAATAAATTGATGAGAAGGTAGCAAGGTACCTGAATAGTCCCAAGTTCTCCATATAGGATGAGATCAGTATATTGACCTTAATGATAGTTAAAGAATAATACCAAGCAAACTTGAAAGCTAAAGGGAAGTTGGAAAGAAGGCATACACATCAACAAAAAGTAAGAGGGGAGTATGAGGGTAGGCATACATATGAGGAAAGTGAAATTAGTGGACAAAGAAATTAAACATAGCCAATAAGTGGTTATAGAGGTAGGAGATCATATTATAGAGGTGGAGATGCATCTAGAGGAAGAAAGACTAATGGTTTCATAGGTAAATGATTTAAATGCAATAATTATGTAAGTGATAAGTATTGGGAGTGTCGAGAGGAGGAGTAAGAAAAAAATTATAGGAATGAGATAAAAAAATCAAATGGTGTAACCTACAGAGGAAGAGAGTGTTGGATCAAATTCATTCACATATAGTGGCACCTAAAGAAGGAGATGCACTCTTGATGAGGAAGAAATAATCAAAGCTACCAAAGGAGCAAGATCCTACACAATAGAGTACACTCTTTAGGATAACATGCAAGTCCCATGATAAATGTTACAAAATGATTATAGATTCAGGTATCATGGACAACTTGGTTTCTAATAAGATGTTAAGTAAACTTGGTCTAAAAACATTGCCTCATCTTACATCTTACAAAATTTATTGGCTTCAAAAAGGATACAGTGTGCTTGTGAATGAACAATGCTTAGTATATTTTTAGATTGGGACATATAAGTATTAGGTCGTGTGTGATGTCATCCACATGGATGTGTGTAATGTACTACTAGAAAGGCCTTGGCAGTTTGACAGGACAACTGGTCATGATGGGGTAAAGAACACCTATTCCTTGGAGCACAAGGGATTCAAGTATACACTATTGCCTTTGAATAATGATGACAAATTTTTTGGAGTATACTATAAAGTTTTAGTTGTAGGTTATAAATATTTTTTTCAGTAGTAACATGAAGATGTGAAGATGGAAGGACATCCCAGAGAGATTGAGGCAACCTAAGTTGAGGAGTGTGAACCATTGAGCAATTTTTCAAGTAAGTTTGTAAATGAGTTGTTTGTAAGTTTATCTTAGCATTTGGTGAAGATGTGTATTTTTAAATTCATAGAATTCATGATAGGAAAGCTCACGTGCATGAGGGAAAGTCTTGAAAAGACAAGAGTTGAGCAATAGATGAGTAGTGTACAGTAGGTTCAAGAAGGATAGCCTAGTGAAGGAAATGGTATGAGTGTGTTGAGTCAAGATCATGTTAATGTGGATGAGAACATGCAATCCTTGTGTAGATAAGAGGTTAAAGGTAGTTATGAATATGATATGTAGAATCAATTCAAACACTTAAGCAAATAGATGGCATGCAAGAAATAAAGAGTAGATATGTATGAGGTGGAGAGTACCAAACAAAGAGAATGCATGAAGGATGAAGAAAAAACATTTTCAGTAGTAGTGTCATATGAAATCAAGGTTGATATGAACTAGTTTTAAGGGGTGGAATCATAGTTTTCACATCCCAAACAAGTAGCAGAAGACAACAATAGTGTTTTCCTTGACAAGTTTGTTACATGTGTAGGTAAACCAATGAAGGGAAAGAACCAAAAGAGGCCTAGTTATGGGGACTAAGAATATGTTCACCTCTATGAGAGGCAAGTACCAATAATAACTTTACATCAGGGGGTATAAAGTAATTAAGGAGGAGCAAACACCAAGTGGACATTTATGGCAAAACTTCTTTAGCTTGGTAGTATGATGTAGGGGCATCCTTGTGGATCTAAAAATGGACTCATTTTTTGTTTTAATTTGTATTTTAGGTGTTTTTAGGTGTATTAGGACCTAATTAAGTCATAGGTGTGATATAGGTTTATATAAGTTGCATAAAATTTGAATTGTGGAGTTTCCCTCCAAAACTACCACTATGTGAAAATTTAAATTTTCAAACCTTGTTGAAATATTTCCAAGCATCTCAAGAAGGTGGAAAGGTGTAGAAGCATGTATAATGGGACTTAATGATATGTAAAGGTCCTAAATAACATATTGAGTCTATAGACATGGGCATAAAGTGCATATAGTGGGAAAACATAAATAAATGCAATGTAAGTTTAATAACCCAATGTAGGAAACCTCCAAGAATTAGTTATGTTACTTTTAAAATGTGTTGAAATTATATTTTTTGGTGGTCATTGTATAATCCCTTTGTCAAAGATAGAGAATGGGCATGTAAGAACTAGAAGTTGATGAATGCATGACTGAGATAGAGTTTTGTGTGTTAATTTTTTTGTGGTAAGGGAAAGAATGTTTGTTTATTGATATGGACTAAGAACAAATGATATTCTCTTGTTTTAAGATAATAAATGCTAAGTGATTTGATTTATAGTCACTATTGTGAAGTCTGCCCAGTCTGTCAATAGACTAAGCTCAAACACATGTTTGTACTTTGTGTTATTTTATTATATTACATCTTACTTGAGTTAAAATTAGTTTGGTATAGGTTAAACATGATATTTAAAGGTAAAAATAAGTATATAGTTGATGGCTAAATCACTTGAAGTAGAAAGACAAGGAAAACCCTATATACCCTATTCATTGCTAATTTTGTCTACAATTCATACTTAGTAGACTGAGATTTTTTTTGGTTTGAATCTTGTTGTAATTTAAGAATGATAGAGGGAGGTTTTAAAACATTCATATAATATGTTTATAACTTCATGGAATGGTTTGATACTTGAGATGATGAAAAATATTGACAAAAATCATGTTAACCCTATATTTTTGTTAGTTAATACAGTCAAGAGAGACTGAGATTTACGTGTTGAGAGTGAGGTGAAGGTTTTGAGAATTAACTCATCAAATGAAAAATCTATGTTATGATTATATAGACCTAATACATTCATTATTTTGGTTTGAAACAATTTGTGGAAATATTTATGCATTCATTTGTAGCCTCGACTAGTTTACTAGGCTTTCATCCATTGGGAGAGACTCAACAAATGAAAAATCCTCATTTTTTGTAATATTGTGTGTCTTAAAATAACCTAATTGAATCACTAATTTCCAATACTAAACTTTACCTAGAGTATGGATTTCAAATAGTTGATATTGGGAAAGGGCTACAAGAGGGAAAGGTGACTTAGAGTGAGACATGTGACCTAAAATTATAATCAAATATGTGTTTCAATAAGGTGAAGGATAAATAAACATTTCCAATTCATAATTATAAATAATTTTTCAAAACTAATCCATTTTTAGGTGGAAAAATGCTACAAGGAAGGCTAGTTTGAGTAAGCAGAGTTTCATAAGTGGTAAGTGGGTGTTTGATATAGTTGGAATAAGGAGTATAGGAAGTTATTTGAGTATATCCTAAGAAATATAAGGATTATTTAAATACAATAATAGTCTTATGTTATTATACTTTGCATGGTTGGTAAACTCTTCAACCTAAGATTAGTAAAGTGTTCCATTATTCGAGGACAAAGAAGGGAAAACTTGTGCAAGATCTACATCATTAACTTGTTTTAAAAACATGCTAGTGAAAAATAAATAGAGGATAGTGATTACGTGAAAAAATAATAAGAAAAATTATTTAATTTTTAAGATGATCTATTTTACTTATTTTAACAAGGCTATGAAATTTAAATGGATGTAGAATGCTAAAGCATTGAGGAAGAACATTATCAAGGTAAATAAGATGTCAAAATTGATAGCCAAATGGATCAATTTAATATATTTTAGGTTATTTATCTTCCCTTATATGAAGTCCCAAATATTCTCATGGAACATATTCATGATATAAAATTATATACCTATTCTCCATATAAATCACATCATCATAAATTGGTATTCTTTCTGCCTCTAATTCCAAAAATTATAGAGATTAAAGTAAAATAATTTTATGAATTTATTTAGCCTAAATTTAAGTTATATTTACATAAGCCAAATTATTTTTTCTAAATTATTGTTTCATGGGTAACATCATGTGAATCATTTCCTCATTCATGTTTTTGTGTTTGGAATGTATAAACTAAAGGAACTATATAAAAATATAAGGATGTTTTTTCTAGGCTAAGGACATTAAAACCTAAAATCTTGCTCTTTCCAAGAAGTTATAAATGTTTCATGTAAATTTTGTAAGTTCACCCTCCAAGTATTGGTTATGCATTATTAGTTTTGGATTATTGTAGGATTCGATTAGATTTAGATTAGTTTCCTATCTATTTATTTGTTTTCATATTTTTTATTCTTTCTTGGTTTTTATTTACTTTTTCATTGCTTTCAATTTTATTTTGGTATATGTTTTGGTTTTCCTCTCTTATCAACCTATGAAATGAAACATAACATATTTTCCTTCCCTTCCTCTACATTGAAATGATTATAGGACTTTATACTTCCTTCAATGCCATGGAATTAGATATTTTAGACATTATAAAATTGGTTGATTGATGTTGTATTCATTTTAAAACTTTAAAATTTTAAGAAAGCTATTAAATTTTTAAATAAATATCAATATTATGCTTGAGAATTTTATGTTTTCACTAGTAAAATTAGTCTTTGTTTCAAGACAATCACATTAATTTAGAAATGATTTAATTTTATCACACTAAAGCATTTCCTTTAGTTCTATGAATAAAAAAGGAATGATCACTCTAATGAAATATGTTTTCAAATCAGTGTAACCCTAGATAATTGGTTCCCATCCCTTTGAAAGTGTTTAACCCATTTTAGAATAAAGGGTAAAGGGGTGAATATCTTAGTCAATTTGTTGATGTGGGTTTTATTCACACCTCATAGAGATTAAATGAAGTAACCTCTAATGTTTTAGGATCTCTATGGAACTAGGTTCCAATCCAGGGCATGAGTTGAAGGTATGTGGCTAAAACATCTAGGTGGTAGAATAGCAGGTTGAGTCTGTGGGTCATTAAACAAGGTTTTATGGACAAATGCATGGATTCTAATAAAAAGGTAAAACACTAAGAAAGTTGTATGGGTGGATAATTATTATATGGTGGGTAGATCTCAAATAAACTCAAAAAAGTAAAGAAAGGGTAAGGAAAAAAAGAAGGTTATGTGTCTTGAAAAGTAATTTATAAGGTTGTTTATTTGGTGGACAAGTACCTCAAGAAATAGTGTTTTCTATTTGTAGCTTTTGCATACTCACAAACAAAAATGGTTAGTAGTCTAGGATAACAGATATAGGATGCTTAATTTTCTCATCTAAATGTTGCTCTTCTTAGGGATATCATTGCACACCCTTATATAATATTTTATAGTTCAGAACAAGAAGTTATCTAAGGTAGATATGGCTCACACCCAGAAGACTATATCAACAAATATAATTCTACACACCTTGTATTATCAATTCAAATTATAATAACTATCTAAATCAATGAAATCTATCAATCCTGAATATTTATTACACACATAATTATAATGTTCATTAATAAAACAATTAGATTCATCTGTAGCATTAGTAAACATTAGAATTATTGAATCAGTATAGACAAAGAAACTTCAAAGTTATTAACACAGAGAGGGAAGAAGAAAGAATAAGCATAGTTGCATGACAAACAATTTATTGATCTCTTCTTGTATGTTCATCTAAAACTTTGACCCTTTGAAAATAGGGTTCTACATGTATATAAAGAACTTGGGGAAGGGGTCACCTCATCCTCCAAGTTTATAAAAAGTTTATTACATATTAAAATACTATATGATAAGTATCAGTTACATGTCATAACTTATAGATATTTTCAAACATGCAACATGTGCATGATGAAAAAAATGATCTAGTTAATTACAATATGGATTCAACTAGGCCTTAACTACTTGTTTATAACCATTACATTTAAAATTGTAAAAAAATATCATTCAACCTAAATCAAATATCTCTTAATGTTTCTCAGAATTGTCATTAGAACTATAGTTTTGCTTGTTATTAATTATGTGGTAGCTAAAGATATGCTCGATGATGCACTAATTGATTAAATTGGAACTACAATTAGAGCTAAAATGTGATGTAACATTGATATAGTTTTTGTTATTAGAACTATAGGTGGAGTTTCTGGATCAAAATTGGTAGGTGGTGTTGATGTTGCTTTCTTCATGGCATCCAACACTTGGTAATACTTATACACCTTAGCATGTTGTGTGTGAACTAAGTTCATGTCCAGAAGATACAACATAGTCACCATGCATGTTTATTCCATCAATATAGTGTGTTATATCTTGGTGGCTCAAAATCCAACTTGAAAGAATTCTACCTCTGTTGCCTTTTTCCTTGCTACATTCAACTAGGTTTTAATGTCTTATAAATGTAGTCCTTGTAGAATCTATTTGAAGCCATCTAAGACTTTCTAAATCATCTAATCAAAATTAGCTTGAGTTACCAGTTTGCCTCTATTATCTTATATTATTTCTAATTCAAGCCCAGTCAAAATTTGCTCTACTTGCTTTTCTTGTTTAGCCATTTTGTTTCTTAGAGATTCAAAAGATGATACCCAATCCCAGGCTTCCTATGTCCTTATTAAATTTAGTGTTTCACTAAAATTGTGTTTATTTCAAGTCTAGATAAAAATAGAGAATAAGGATAGGGATAAGTGATTAGAATGAACCCAGATTGGTTTTTGCACCATATCCAGATGTTGTGAGAGCTCTTCTTTGGCTAGGGAGGACTACCTACAAGTAAGAAAGTATTACCACAAAAATATCTATTAGTAGATATATGAGTGGGCTGCCAAGCTACATGCTTGTTCTAGGAAGTGTTAAACTTCCTTAGAGATGATAGTCCACTTTTGAGAAACAAAAGAGTAATAAATAATAAAAAGAGAGTAAAAGAGAGATAATGTTACCATTATTCACAACCTAAGTGTAGCATAGAGTAACAGAGTATAGGTGGTATATTCAATTTATATTTTGGAAGTTACTTGGGTAGGTTTTAGAAAGGTTACTAAAAATCCACGGTTATCGATGTCGATTAGGCTACCAAGGTCAATGAGCAAGTGTGATTGATATCAGTTGGGAAACTAATGTTGGTAGGGGTAATAATTTCTTAAGAGCTTACAAAAGGCCCTGTTGGGTCTGAGAAATGGTTTTGATTAGGTCTATAAGATTGGAGAAAGTTGTGAGAAAGAGAGTATTATTTGGATGGATCTGGTCAGAGGTTTGGGTTGTTAGAACAAGGGGAAATAAGTAGGGAAGCTTTATAACTCCTTCATAAGGGTTTGGTTAGAAATGTATAAAGCAATAAAAAGTAAATATAAAGTGATTATAAAGTAACTTTTTAAAGACTTATAGAATAAATGTACTTAGCTGAAGAGGTGATTGAATGATAAGTGTCAAATGGATGGCTCATATAAAGCTTTCTAAACCAATGCATTGAATAGATAAAACAAGCATGTCCTGCTAGTTCTCAAGAGCTTAGTTCCTAATCTAGATTGACTATTGTAAGATAACAGTAAGCCAAGATGTTGAAATTTAGATGCCAAAAGCCTATATGTGAATAAAAATTATTTTTCTTGATTTCTACTAACTTGAACATTAGTTTGGAGTTTATATTAAGTAATCGACATCGATGATCCTACCAATGTCAACCATGGGTTGGCCGACATCGATGGCATGAGAATAGGTAAAGGACTATGTTTAGCCTATTTTCTATTTTTTCTCATGCCAAGTGTGATATCCATTAGGAAATTATAGAAATGGGAGGTTAAGAAGGACGTAATTGGTTAGGAATTTATTTTTTGGGTGAGAATAAGTTATGGGTAGTTAAGATAAGGGGACTAAGCCTTGAGGTGACTCAAAGAGTAAGAATTAGTCTTAGGATGAGGTGGCTAGGTAAGGTTGCATAAGTGGTTTTTAATTAACTTAATTAAATATTTTAAATTAATTAAACATGTGAGGGTAAATGCATGGGTTAGGAAGACTAATTATTATTATTGAAAAGTGGTTCCAAGGGGGGTTTCAACACAAGGAATTATGCACATGTGTGACATAGTTTTGGTGTCTATATTTTCCCCCTTTTGTCTTGTAATTTACACTAACAAGTTACAAGACAAAAATAGGAGTTAGATGATCCAACGATTAGATGATATGTCCCCCTCAAAACAAGAACTAATGGAGGAGAAACTAGAATCAGGTACTAGTTTTATAAGAAGTGAATTGGGTGAGTAGATGAGAACATGGTATCACTACTTACACGTATACTACTTATGAGCTATAGTAGATAAAATCAAGAGTAGGTAAGGTGGAGGACTTAGATAGAAATAACCAAATCATAGCTTGTAAGTGATCACTGATAAGGTCAAAATAATCAAAGTTATAGCTCTAATGGTCTATATGTGCTAGGTATCTGAGGTAGGAAGTGCCCTTAGGAAACATAAAAGGTTACAGGCGACAAGACTATCTTGGTTGCCATCCAAAACACCTAATATACATGCACGTGTATAATATATAACTATAGTAGGATAACATAAGTAGTCAAGACAAGTAATGCAAGGTTAGTTTAAAAGGTTCAATGATCAAGGAGATATTCATGACCTCCAATCAAAGTCATCATGGGTAGAGATTTAAGTGATTGCCAAGGGTGGTTGTCATGGTTGGGGAGATATATGTGATCTCTAGGTTGGTTATCATGGTCAGGGAGATATAAATGATCTCCAAGTTTCCCTAGATTATTGGTAGAGTCCAAAGGGTTGTGGTTATTGGTAGAAATTCTAATTCAAGGGTGTTGATGTTGGTTATGTCACCGATAGTGGTAGGAAATATTATCAACATTAGTGGCTTAGGTCAAGGATGTTGATGTTGATGGGTGACCAAACCTAATACAAAGGGGTTTAGAAGCCTAATATAATTCATTTACAACATTTGATTGGAGAGAAAAAGAGCTCTGAGTGTTGGTGAGATGGTAGAGCTAGGAGGGGACCTAGTTGGAGGTGTGCCACCAAAAGTACTAGCTATTCCAACTTAGAGGAGATAGAGAGATGAGGTAAGATCCCCTTCAAGTTAATTTTGAATTTAAGTTTGTTAATTTTATATTTTAGGCTAAATTTGAAGTTGGGGGAGAAATAATGATATTAGATGGGTAGGAAATGAGGTGAGGGTAGGTTTAAGTGAAGTCAAGAGGGATTTGGGGGTAGGTTTTAGGTTAAAATTTAAATTTAAGAAATAGGTTGTTTGGCCCTAGGGTTGAACCAGTCGTCAATGTTAGCTAGGTCCACCAATGTTGATCGACATGTTGTTGATGTCAGTAGGGATCTACTAATGTTAGCTAACACAAATGACCAATGTCGACATAAAAAATTGATGTTGGTGACTTTAAAGAACCCAAAATAAGAGAAAATGTCAATTTTAGATCCCTAATTGAAGTAGTCAATGAACCCAATGGCTGAGCTAGCCTCAGAGGACCCCATGCTGACTAAGTGCTACCTACATAACCCAATCAAGGGCCTTAGCCAATGTAGTTCTCCAAGTATATAGGAAAAAAAATATAAGGTATGGTTAAAAGTGTGTTAGGGGAAATGGTTAAGAAAGGATAGGTTGAAATATGTTAGGGGAATTGAGTTTTAAAAGATAGGTCATAGGGTTAAAGTTTCAAGATATCAGTCATGAGGCCTAGAGTTATGATAGGTAGTTGGGCCTAGGGTTGAAAGAGAGGTAGTGAGGCCTAGGGTGGAAATGGGAGAATAGGTTAGATACTTAAGTGGGTATATGGCTGAGCTAACCTTAGAAGACCCTATATTGACTAAGTGATACCTACATAACTTGATTGAGGGCCTCAGAACAATGTGTTTCTCCCAGAGAGAAGGGAAGAAAGTAGTGTTAGGTTATATTAGAAAGTATGTGACTTAAGGTGTGTGTGTGTGTATAGATGCAAGCTAGGTAGGAGTTGACACTACAAGATCACCTACCTACATTACTAACATGGATGAGGAGGGATGTCACCCCAGATGAATGGGATCACATGGAAACCATAGGTTTAGGGGGAGTGTGATGATATTGTAGATTTGCATGGGATGTGATTTTGATGATAGCATTGATCGAGAGGTGGGATTACACCACCATTACTTTCCATTTTCTAATTGGAGAGCTGATAGTGACCCAAGAGGATGTGTATAGGATTTTATGGTTGATGTTCTAGGGTGAGGAGCTCTTTTCATGTTTGAGAGAGGAATATGATATTCATATGGTGATATTATTTGGAGAGCATGTTAGTGAGGTGACCTATCATTCAATGAGCTTTGCTTATGAGTCATTATACATTGTTGATAAAGAGTAGTATCAATTGAGCATCTTGATGATGATAGGGATTATAGTGTATGAACTACCAAACATAGATGGTGGGAGATGTATTATTGAATTGATATGTGTTCTAGCATAGATGGTTGAGTAGTAGACCGTATTTGCATGGGGACTAGCTTTCTTGGCATAGTTATACAAAGAGATATGGGGGTTAATACTGCAATGATTATATAGTTTATGTGTTAGGATTTACTCCATTATTGGTCATATGATCATATCATGGTGACATGACCATTGGGGTTACCAACCATGATTATAGCTAGTTTTATGGTTAGTTTCAGATGGTAGAGAGATGGTATGGCCCAGACCTGAGTAGATGACATAGTGTGAGATATTGATCATTATAGGTGTATGATAGAGGGATTAATCCCTATAGATATTATGTGGAGACTTTACCTACGATAACCTACATTTAAAGGATATTTAGAATAACTTGTTGGCTTATAAAGCACATTATGGGTCAGAGGGAGATGAGTCAGTGAGCTAGAGATGATACCCATAGAATGGGTCAGGAGATAGTTTGACTTGCTATAGGATGTACCTCCTACCTTCCCTAGATATAAGCAGGATGATATAGAGGCACCCTTACCCTTTCCCTAGGAGATATATGGGAAATATTTTGAAGAGCTACCAATAGGGCTGGGTGTAGTAGATCCTAGATGCAAAAAAATATATCTTGTATGGTGGATAGGTTTTCATCCCATGGTTTATGTTACGAGGCCACCACCAGATTTATAGGGAGTGATGAGAGAGAGAGAGATAGAGATGTAGTTTTATAGGCTTGAGATGTAGTGATAGAGGCATAAGATGTAGCAATATAAGCCTAATATGTGGTAGTGTAGGCTCAAGATATAGCTCAAGCATAGGTATTAGTTTTACAGG
>JARHVA010005543.1:462500-635000 GCA_037957365.1 Torreya grandis | reverse complement strand
CAATCAACTCAAGTTGAGCCAAACATTCTTGGAAAAATTCATCATTAGTAAGTATGTTTCTTAGAGAAATGTGAAAATAAGGAATCTAAACCTCAAGAGGCAAAATAGCCTCCATCTCATAGACTAAGGAAATATGTGTAGCACCCATAGGGGTTTGAATGCTAGTATGATAAGCCCATAAAGCAAAGGGAATATGTGTGTACCAATCCTTGCCCATATCATTAACTACCTTCATTAGAATTTTGGTCAATGTTTTGTTATAAGCTTCTACCTATCCATTTTCTTGTGGATAGTTCAGTGATGCGAAGCTTAATTTTATTCCAAAGGTATCACAAAGACTTTGGACAGTTTTATTTTTGAAAGATTTGCCATTATCTATTATAATTTTTTGTGGAACACCAAAATGATAGATGATGTGATGGTTGATAAAGTCAACAATTTTGTCAGCCTTAGTGGAGATGAGAGGAATGGCCTTAACCCACTTGGTGAAGTATTTAGTGGTAGTAATGATAAAATAGTGACAGAGGGATGAATGAAGGTTAATCTCATTGATTAGATCCAATCCCCATTAGGAGAAGGGCTACAAGTCTTTGGTGACTTGTAATACATGGCTTGGAATGTGAAGGAGGTTAGTGTGTTGTTGACATTTGATGTAATGTTGAATTTAATCACCATAGTCTTGATGGAGTGTTGGCAAATATTAGTCAAGTCAAAGAATGCACTTGGCAACTGCATGACCATAGAAATGTCCACCAAAAATTCCATCATGGACTTCCTTAATAGCGAAGGGAGCCTCAGTACTAGTTAGGCATCTAAGGAGGAGACCATCAAAACCTCACTTGTAGAGAAGTCCCCATAGCATAGTTTAATGAGCAGCATGATTTATGAAGGTACATCTCCCATTATTAGAGAGATAAGAAGGGGTAATAGAAAATGAGAGATAACCCATGAGTAGCTTGTACCATAAGTCATGTGGGTTATATGTTACATTTTTTATAAAAAGGATGTTAGTTGATACATAAGAGGGTAATGTTAAGTGATTCATGGTGAAATAAATTTTTGAGTAAGAGGGTGAAGAGGGTATGTGTGAAGCAGGTGAAGCCATTATGTTAGAAAACTTGTTTGTAGATCGAAGAATAGTTTTTGAGAGATATGAGTCAAATGATCCTAATAATGTATCTACATGATGCTTATACCACTATAGAATTTCATTTTTGTATAGGAAGGAACCATTAACTTAATTAACCACTAGCTAAGAATCATTGAAAATGGTTATTGATTTGATACCCAAGAAGATAGCCATTTGAAGCCCTAAGATCAAAGCCTCATATTTGGCCATATTGTTAGAACATTAAAAATCTAGTTTAAAGTATAAAGGCATAAGCTCACCATCTAGAGGAATAATAATGACCCTCACACCCCCATTGTATTGACATTTAGACTTGTCAAAGAGCATCATCATTTGATAGGAGATGTCATTGATGGAGAGTGTTATAATGGATTTGTCAAGGAATTTGAGGTTTGAAGGTTGGTTATCAAGTAAAGGGGTGGCATTTAACTAGTCAGTGATTGTTTTCCCCTTGATAGACTTTTGTTGAATAAAATCTAAGTCAAATTTAGCAAGGAACATGAGCCATCAAGCTACAAATTGGTTGTGAGATGGCTTAGAATGCATGTATTTAAGGGGATCAGTATGGGTGATCATGTAGGTTTTGTGATTTAAGAAGTAATGGCAGACCTTGGAGGCTAAAAAGACCAATACAAGATAAAGCTTTTTAGTATGAGTATATCAAGTCTCATAATCAATAAGTGTGTGGCTTATAGAGTAAACCACCTATTCATGATGTTGATCATCTTGATGGGCAATCATAAAACCCAAATAATGGTTTATTGTAGAGATGTAAAGGTAGAAAGGTTGATTTTCCTTAGGTGGAAAAAGAACCAGTGGGGAAAGGAGATAATGTTTGAGTATGTCAAAAGCTCCTATATTCTAATATAAGGATACATATTTTTTAAGGAGATGGTGAAAGGGTTGGCAACAATATAACAACTAGGAGATGAAGCAGTGGATTGATTGAAGTTTGCCTTGTGGGCTATGGATTTATTTTATTGTAGTAGGTGGAGGCATCTCTAGTATTGCTCTAACATTAGTAGGGTCAAATTCAATACCAAAAAGAGAAATCATAATGCCTAATATCTTAATAAAAAGGACATCAAAGACAAATTTCTTTGGGTTTATTCAAATGTTATTTTAGAGGAGATGAGTAAATATGATTTTGAGAATCGTCAAGTGATCTTGGCAAAGTTTAGACTTTTTTAGTAAGTCATCCACATAGACTTCCATAATTTTATGTAAGAAATCATGGAAGATGTAAGTCATACCACATTTGTAGGTATCACCAGCATTCTTCAAACCAAAAGGCATGAATTAATAATAGAAAGTCCCCCATGGGGTAATGAGAGTTGTCTTTTGTTGATCCATAAGAGCAAATAGGATTTGATTATATCCTAAGAACCTATCCATAAGTGATAGAATCTCATGGCTGACTGTTAGATCAATATATTGGTTGATACTTGGAAATGGAAAGTCATATTTTGGATAAGTGAGGTTTAGTTCATAATAGTTGGTTCAAATGTGGATTCCTCCAGTCACTTTTGTGATAGGAACAATATTGGAAACCCATTGTGAGTATTTGATGGGTTGGATAAAGTTAACAAAAAGGAGGCATTAGAGCTCTTCTTTGACAAGGAGAGTAATACAAGGATTCATTTTATGAAGCTTTTACTTAATAGGTTTAGCATCTCAATTGGTGACAATGTTATGGGTGATGATAGAGGGATTAATACCAAGCATGTAATTATAATACCAAGCAAAGGCTTTGCCATGGTTATTAAGAAATGTGGCATAATTAGCTTGGTTAGAGGAATCCAAAGATTGGCCAATCTTGAGGATGTGGGGGTTATCATGAGAGGGAAAATATTTGTCAATGGTTGACTCATTTAACATGGCTTATGTTTTAGATAGGAGTGATCATTAGATATAGGAATCATCTACACCCATTTATGTGAGAATAACATCATCATCTTGATATTGGATAATGTTAATAATGGGAGAGTCTTCATCAATCATTTCAGGATGAATGAGAACAAGGGACCTTGTTTCCTTACCTTAGTGATAGGTGACAGGCCCCAGATGGATGGCATTTATTGAAAAAAGAATAGGAGTTATAGATACCTCTAATTTGGTAGGTGATGTTGGGGAAAAAGGTGGAGAAGGAGAGACTGGCTCTTCAATAATTGGTACATGGGAAGTTTTGGTGAGTTTATTTGGTTTGTTATAACCCACTCCATGCCTATTTTTGGCATTTTTAATTATTTTGATAGTGGGATATTCAATGGGCATATGAACACCCTGCTCATAACAACCCAAATGAAATCCTTTCTAGGCACAACTAAAAAGATAGGTGTGAGTGAAACTAAGATTTCTCAAGAAAGAGAAGTCATAAGTAAATGATTGTGGTGAAGAGGATGGATTGTCAACAATGGGAGCCTGATCAATTCCCCCATATGTGAAATTAGTTCAAAGGTTAGGGGGCCATAAGGGATGACCATCCCAATACAAGGATCATAATCTGGGTGTATATGAAGCTTTATATACTCTTTTGGAGTATGAAACATGTCAAGCATCAACAAATGATATTCTCTAAGTGACAAACATTTAAAATTTTCCTCCATGGTATCTTTGTCAATAAATTATGTTGTCGATATTTGTATAACTAGGGTAGTGAAGCATGTGGAAGCTTCAGAAGTATCATGAAAATAATATGATGTCTTTAATGTAATGAGAACATAATTTGTACTATAAGTCATGTTGCATGTTTTAAATAGAGATGGGGTCAGTGGGTATAACATGCACTTTCCCTTTGTGTTCAAACTTGACATAGTGGTGCAAATTTGAGGGTACACATGCGATATCATGTATCCAAGGTTATCCATGTAGTATGTTATATTGAAACTCTCTTTATAAAACATAAAATATCTCAATAATTATGTGTGGACCTACATATAAATGTAAGATAATAGTGCCCACCATAGTAGTTTTGGTATCATTAAAGGAGTGGAGCACTACATCAGTTTAAGACATGCAATTATCAGGAAGAGCTAGTGTTTATAGGCATGGGTATAAATAATATTAATACTATCTCCCCCATCAATAATGACTCTTTTGACATGAGTTATATCAATATATGTGGTAATAAAAAGGGCAAATATTGATCTTTAAGGTGTTGAGATGGAATTTTTGAATTACTAAAAGAAATCAGGGAGATGGAATTAAGAGAGCTAACCAAAGGTGCAAGAGGTTGGGGATCATCAAGTTATACCTCAACCAATTTCAAGGAACTAATAAAAGCTTGAGGATTTTGGGGTGAGTTTTGGATTAACACATACAAGGACATTTTCACAAGAGTTTGGTGAATTTGTTTCACAATTGAGTTTTGAATAACATCTGAAGATGTTGGTTTTAGTACACCTATGATGAAAATCTTAGGATTTAGAGGAGGAGTGTCTTTGGAAAAGGGATGATCCCAAGGATTAATGACTTTTTCCCTACCTTTATCCTCTTGGTTTTATGACCATGTGGCCACTTTAACTATGTTGATCTGAAACATACATGAAGGAGGTGGTAAAGCGGGTATGACAAAATCCTTGGGTTTGAATTTAGGTGGAATAGTATGAGTTATGGATGATAGAGGTGAAACAACAAGAAGGTTAATATGATTATCAACAAAGAGAGTGTTGACATCAAAGTGTTTTTGAATGACTGCTATGAGAGCTTTATAACTCTTAGTATTGTGTCTAGGTGAATAATGATATAGACAAACTTGTGTATCATTAAACCAAGATGGCTTCAGTCTAAGAGGGATATAAGGCTTAATGGGAGGAAGATTTATAATATAATATTACATCAAATAACATAGGAAAAATCTCTAAGAGCCTATGAGTGGGATAGCATTTATTGTGGTAATAGGAGTGGACACCTACTTTTGTTTAGGAGTCATAGGGGTGATTTTGTGTGGTGCCTTATTTGGTGGTGGTGGATTTACATGTTTTGTTGAAACTTTCTTGGTGTTAGGTATCATGGTGTCAAATATGAAAGACCTACTAGGTGTTAGAGGTATTAGTGAAGGTAACTTACCCTTTTGTTTTGCTTGGATCGGCGATACTGCAACCAAAGTAGAGGGGTGTGGTCCTAAAATTGATGGTAAAGTTGAGGGTTGGAGAGGGAAGAATTAACAATATCTAGGAATCTTAATATTTTTTTATAGTTTAAGCTGTGAAACTCTAACTTATGTTTGGAAAGTTAGATCTAATTTCACCTATGGATGAATTAGATTAGAGATAGGGCATATGCTTAAAGACTTGATCTGCTTTAATGAAGTAGATGTCTGCAAGGGTGAGGATTCTAACATAGATGGATGAGCTTGTGGTGATTTTGGTGAAGAATATTTGGCTTTGTGAAATACCTTGGGTTAAAGGGTAGTGAGAGGGTTGGTTGTAAATTTCA
The DNA here is from genome assembly GCA_037957365.1 of Torreya grandis. NCBI lineage: Eukaryota > Viridiplantae > Streptophyta > Pinopsida > Cupressales > Taxaceae > Torreya > Torreya grandis. The sequence continues at coordinate 629,434 of JARHVA010005543.1, read as the reverse complement.
ACACTCATTGTGTAGGATAAGGAGTTTTAAGTCAGTCCCAAAATACTATGTGATCTAGCCTCATAGTGTCAAGAAATTTTAGACTTTTCAACAATCATGAAAAGGGTTTAGATGAAGTGGATGTAGGCTTTATGATTAGTTCTTTATAATTTTAAGGTGATTGAGAAAGAGGGAAATTATTGGTCTCTACTACCTCGGTCCAAAGATGAGAAAGAGCTTTAACAGGGTCTTTTTCGATAGAGACAGGAGAAGAGGCATGGTCTCCATGGGTGGAGGAGAGGTAGGAGAAGAGGGTTCTTCGAGGGGGTAGAACATAGTTATAATTTCTCCCTCAACATGTAGGTGAGGAATAGGTAAATTATGATCCTTCATAGGTAAAATAAGTGGTAAGAGTGGTAGAATTGGGGTAAGCACAATAGGTCTCTCATCTAATGTAGGAGTAGATAACACTGACTCTTTTAGGTGAAAAGGTGGAGTGGATGGGGTATTACTCTCTAATGATGGAGGATAGTCAAGTGAAGAGGGTGTCTCAAGAGGGTATAACATAGGAATGATGTTCCCATCAACATGTGGTTTTGGAATGGGTAAGGCATAGTTTTCATGTGGTAAGATGTAGGTAACACTAGTGTAAAAGAAACTACCAATATAGGCTCCTCCTCATGTGGGAGTGGAATGGGTGAAATAGGATCTTCTACATGAGGAGGAAGAATGGGAAAAATAAATGATACTAGTTATTGTAGAGGAGTCGATAAAATGGGTGTCTCATTTTGTGGGAGAAGTTGAACTAGAGGTAAAGGAAATACCATATTAACCATATAGATATTATGATCACATGAGTTAGTCATGGTCTAAACAATATTTTGATTGGGTGAATGGTTAGGAAAAGGCTATTTGAACACATCCATATTTTTATTAGTGGATGCATTATGATTATCCAAGAAGAGATCACCTCTACCAAGTATGTCCTCAATAATGTTCTTGAATGTTTTACAGTTATTAGAATTATGGCCTTTAACTCGATGGTAGCCATAAAACTCATCCTCTTTATACCAAGTTGGAATATGATAGCAGTGGTAAAACTCTATAGGAGGTTTGATTTGAGTAAGGTTTATGACACCTTATTACAATATTTTTTCTAAAATGGAAGTATATGACTCCCCAATAGGAGTGTATTATTTTTATTCATACCATTGTTGGAATTGCTTGGTTGGATTTTGGAAAGTCAAGGAATTAGGTTGGTTTGTGTTTGTGTAAGAATTTGATTTAAATACCACTTCATTGGCATAGCCTTTAGATTTTTCATTATAAGGATAATTTTTATAAGAAGAGGAGTCATTCGATTTGGAATTGGTGTTCTTACTATGCAAATTGACTCTACCTTCATCTATAACCCAAATCTGAAGTTTTTGTGCCATTGTAAAGGCCTCATCAAATGTGTGGAAGGTTTGTGCTTAGATTGTGGATGAAATGTGCTTATCACATGCCCTTGAGAAGATCTCAATAATCATAGGTTGGGATAAGGAGAAGGAAAGTTGATTAATCAAGACTCTCTAGTGAGCAACAAAATATGTGATAGACTCATCATATAATTGTCTAATAGAATAAAGGTTTGTAATATAAATCTTTTTGGAGATGTTAATAAAGAAATGGTCTAAGAATATTTGTGTGAGTTAGGTAAATGAGGAAAAGGAGTGATAAGTTATAGAGATATACCAATCTAGGGAAGCACCTGAAAGAGACATAAGGAAAGTGTGAAGTAATAATGCATCATTGTGCCGTATTAAATAACAAGCATGTCTACATGCTCACAAATGTTGTTTTGGGTCCTCCATACTCTAGAAATGAAAAAATTTGGGGAGTTATATTTAGCTTATATAAGGGTAAATAAGCATAGAAGTATGGATGGGTTCATTGCATATCTGATCATAAATTAACACATTCTTTAAACCTAAAACAGATGTCTCTAGATTAGACATCTTGTTCATCAACATCTTAATGAGGTCTGGAGGTGGATTGGTTTGGAAGATACCCCCTAATTTATAGGGAACTTGATAGGAAGTAGAGAGAGCATATGACATAACTTTTTGAGGTTGTGTTGGTACAATGTAAGGATAATGAGTCACAAGTTGGGGGGTGGAAAGAAAAGGGGTGTGTTTCATTGGGTTAAAGACTATACTTTGGTTGGATGTTGTTATTATAGGTTGGGTTATTGACATGGTTACACTAGATGAAGGGTAAGTAATAACTCAGGTAATTATAGGTGTGAGAGTAGATGGAATAGGTACCACCAAATTTTGAAATGGGGTGAGACTTGATTGAATTGCTTGTGGTTATGATAGTAGGGAAGTCACACCAGGGTTTAGGTGGAATTGGGTAGTTGGTAATGTTAAACTTTGGACATTATTTATGATTGGGTTACTTTTCAAAGTGATGGTTTGAGTAACCATAGGGAAATTAGTGGAGATAGTTGAAACTAAAGTTTTCTCCATTAGAGAGGTTTACATACCATATAGTGGGTCACCTAAAGAATCGTGGGTTTGGCTCATGGCAAGGTAATGCTGAAGGACAACCACATTGTGATCAAGAAATTTAGCAAAATCTTGATCTCCCTTAGGCACAATGGGAATTTGGTTGGGGCTATGATTATGATCTATATCTAAAGTATGATCCATGATAGAATCAGCAATAAGAGGGGAAGGTGGTAGTGGTTGCCATCTTGCATAATCGATAAGGATTTTGGCTTCGACTCACATCAATACCATGCAAAAAGAAGTATAAATAGTCTTAATACTTTGTATTAGTGATAGAATAAGGAAAAACTAGGTTTGGGTGTAAGTAAGTGGGCTATTTTAGCTTGTTGTTTTGAGCAAATTAAAATTACACAATCATCAATGTCAATTGCTTGATCGATTTTGGTAGTCAAAGTTTGCTGACATCAATGGGATCAACTGATGTTAGTAGGATAAAGTATGATGATATCATTTGAATTAACCAATTTTAATCATTATGATATCTTAAGAGATGGAAAATCTAATGTTTTTAGAAACCCAAAGGTAGAATCTAGGTAAAATAAAGAATGAAAGAGGTTTGTGTAAGAAGAAAGAACACTAAAAAATATTGATACAATAGGTTATATAAATTGAGTATTTTAAATAGTGTTGATTTTTTGAATCAATAAAAAAATGTCCTTACCAACTCCAAAATATAGAAGGTAATAAAAAATCAAAAAAAAGAACATACAGCAACTAATTAATTTTAGTCTCGTGTTGGCATATGCCTTAATCAGATAGTGAGAAGAGAATTTGGTTAACAAAGGTAATATAAAGAAATCTAGAGCTAGTTTTAGTTTAGTTCTAGTACTCAAGAGGAAATATATGTTAGACCAAGTACATGGCTTATTATAGGAGCTTGCTCCCCACACTTCAAAGACCTAAAGCCAAGATAGGCCACTTAGCCAAAATATACCATCTACCTAGAGTTTATACTCTATAAGATAATAGAGTGGGATCTCCCCTTGTTGGCAAAATCCAAGTAGGATAGTTGGGTAGGGTAAGGTGATCCACCAAGTAATGAAATCATGATGGGCCTTATCTCAGGTGAGTTTAGATGTGTGTTTTTGTGAGTGTGATCTGGTTGTGTAACATGGGTGCACTAAAATTCATTCATAATGCTTGTAATTAACTAGGTCACCTAATATGCAGTAAGCAAACAATGAACTGTAGTAAGTTTTAAACACAAATATAAAATGTTTAGATTCAAATGAAACAATGATGAAATAGGAGTAGAGAATTAAATTCACTATCCTAATGTGTATGTAAGAAATAAATAAAGAAGATATTCTTTTAACTTGTAAAAAAAATGATAAATTGATTTTTAGAGGCAAAGAGAAAAGAGAGTGGCAAGGAAAAAGAAATTTCAATTTATTGCCTTTAAACAGAAAATAAAATATTGATTTTTTTGCTTTGAGGGAGAAATGAAGCATAAAGTGAAAGAAATTAAATGTTCACTATAATGCACCTATATGAATGTTTAAAACAAGCAATGAACCCAAGGAAAACTCTAGGGTCCCATCAGACATGCCAAAAATGTTTCACTAAAACTGTATCTATTTCAAGTCTAAAGAAAAATAGAGAAGGATAGGGATAAGTGATTAGAATGAACCTAGATTGGTTTGCACACCATATCTAGACATTATGAGCACTCCTCTTTAGCTCAAGAGGACTACTTGTAAATAAGAAAGCACTACCACAAAAATATCTATTATTATATATATGAGTGGGCTACCAAGCTATGCAATTGCTTTAGGAAGTGTCAAAATTCCTTAGAGATGACAGTCCACTTTTAGGAAACAAAAGAGTAATAAATAACAAAGAGAGAGGAAAAGATAGAGTAAAAAAGAGATAATTTTACCATTATTCTCAACCTGAGTACAATATAGAGTAACAAAGTGTAGGTGGTATATTCAATTTTTATTTTCGAAGTTATTTGGGAAAGTTTTAGAAAGGTTACTAAAAATCCATAGTTTCCAACATTGGTTAGGCTATCGACATCGATGAGTAAGTGTGACCAATATCGGTAGGGGAAATAATTTCTTAAGAGCTTGTATAAGGATTTTTTGGGTCAAGTAAATGGTTTTGGCTAGGTCTGGAAGGTTGGAGAGAGTTGTGTGTGTGTGTGTGTGTGTGTGTGTGTGTGTGTGTGTGTGTGTGTGTGTGTGTGTGTGTGTGTGTGAGAGAGAGAGAGAGAGAGAGTATTGTTTTGATGGATCTAGTCGAAGGTTGGGTGTGTTAGAATAAGGGGAAATAAGTGGGGAAGCTTTATAACTCCTTCACAGGGGTTCGGTCAAGAATGTGTAAAGTAATAAATAGTAGATATAAAGTGATTATAATGTAATTATGAAATAATTATAGAATAAATGATGTACTTAGCTAAAGAGGTGATTGAATGATAAGTGCTAAATGGATGGTTCCTATAAGGTTTGCCAAACCAATGCCTTGAATAGAGAAAACAAGCATGTGTTGTTGGTTCTCAAGAGCTTGGTTCCTAATCTAGATTGACTTTTTAAAGATAATAGTAAGCTAAGATGTGTAAATTTGGATGCCAAAAGCCTATATGCAAATAAAAATGAGTTTCCTTGATTTATGCTGACCTGAACATTAATTTTAAAGTTTGGCTTAAGTAACCAACATCAGTGATCCTACCGATGTCAACCATGGGTTGACTGATGTTGGTGGCATAAGAATAGGTAAAAGGGCTATTTTTAGCCTATTTTTTATTCTTTCTCATGCCAAATGTGGTATCCATTAGGAAACTATAGAAATGGGAGATTAAGAAGGATGTAGTTGGTTAGGAATTTATTTTTAGGGTAGGAACAAGTCATGGGTAGTTAGGATAAGGGGATTAAGTCTTGAGGTGACTCAGAGGGTAGGAATTAGTCTTAGGATGAGGTGGCTAGGTAAAGTGGCATAAGTGGTTTTTAATTAACATAATTAAATATTTTAAATTAATTGTGTGAGGGGTAAAAGCATGGGTTAGGAAGACCAATTATTATTATTAAAAAGGGGCTCAAAGGGGGGTTTTGACATAGGGATTTGCACACGTGTACGACATAATTTTGGTGTATACATCTAAATTTAATTTATTTGATGCTTCTAGAGGGGTGATTAGGTCTAAGTGGTAAAATGCCTTATTGGGGGTGTATAATACCAAGAATTTTGACTTATTCTCATCTTATCTAAGAATCTTGAATAATTTGGTTATGGAATTTACATATGGAGCCAAATTAACTCTCAAAGAATGAATTTAATCCAAAATATCATACAACTAGAGTGTTGCATTTTGAACATCCTATTTAATACCATGTGGAACTCGAATCACCTATTTCTACTATTTTAGAGTTTCTATCTCTTCTAACTCTTATCTATCCATTTCTATTCCATCATGTATAACCAAGATTGCATCAATATATGTCTCCATATAGGACTTAAGGTCCTCAACATATGGGTACTAACCCTTCTTCCTATTTTGTCTCTTTAAAAGAAAATAAACCTCTTCCTTTTCCTTTAAGATCAAAATTTTTCCAAATATATCCTCGATTTTCCTCTTTATGACATACTAGACTGATGTTGTAGCCTTGTCAAATAACGAACTCATCATTGTAAGTTTATTGATCTTCAAATTAGGCCTCTTAGAGGCTAAAGATATTAACTCCTTGGCATAGTCTAAAAGAGTGAGATTTAAAGGATCTGATGGTTGGCATTATACATACACATGTTATTTAGTCTCAGGCTTAGTTTCATAGGAAATCTTGGTCACTGAAGACCAAAATTATTTTAGACCAGTCTATGTTTCCAAATTGTGGCATTGGGTACACAACATAGACTGGTTTCTTTTTTGGATCCCTTTTTATTGTCACTACTATAATTATTGAGACTAGTGTTGAAGAATTAAAAGGTAAACCCAATTAGGTATAGGAAGCATCAATTTGGGTGATAGGTTGGTCTATGGTTGGGATGGAAAAAGCTATCATTTCATAAATAGACACTAAAGGAATAGAAACTATAGTAGTGGAGGCTAAAGAAGGTGAAGTAGAACTAGGCAGAGTAGCAGATGGGTGCATAAAAAGGAGATCAATATAAAATTCTTTCATAAGAACAAAAGTGGAAATAATTAGAGTAGGGATGGAAAAAATAATGAGTAATGACATGAAAGGAGAAAGGCTTAAGTGGGTTGTGGAAATAGGACCTTTACCATATGACTCACTGATAAGAGGTGCCTTAGATTTCAATACTTGAATGCTTAAGACTTTTGATTTTTGTAATTCCTCCTCATCCACCTCTTGTGTTTTATTGCCTTCCAATGAAGGTTTTACTTCCTTGAGTACTTGTGTGGGCAAGATCTAATGTCTATACCCCACTGGTTTCCTCTAGTAGCATCATTTTGATTTCCCAGTTTATGGAGTTATAATCTATTACGGAAGAGGAGGGGAAATTATGCTAGATATTTGGGATTTTAAAGCCATCATTTCTTCTTCATTAAGAAAAACCAAGAAGATGATCCTAAATTTTTCCATTTTTGCACTGTCCCTTCTTTGAGTTAGTTATATTGATATCTCCTACTTAACCTTCCTTAGTTTAATAGTTGATGCTTATACTATAGGAATTTGTTCCTCTTCCTCTCATCTAGGGATAGGTATTTCCTCTTCTTATTATTGTTCCTATACTCTATTAAGTGATGCATCACCTATCAATGTTTCTTTCTCTCATGGTTTGTTTTGAACCATGAGTAGAGCTTGGAGATCTTTTTCCTCTTTTGTTGGTTGTTGATATGGCCTTCCACTCCAGAATTTGGAAGATCTTCATCCTCCTAGAGGTGGGATCCAAAATTTTTCCTTTCCAAGTCTAAGAGAGCATTTAGCTTGTATTTCCCTCAATAGCTTCTCACTCAAGCCCACAGTCATTGCTCTTTATTTCAAATCTTCATCATCCTTGGAATTCAAAAATAGAAAAATCATGATCAAATGGCTTGTTTTTATATGAGAGACCAAGGGTTTGGATCTTCTACTAGACTTTCCCATCAGGGTCCCAATATCTATGGGGGAGAGTGGTAAATGCATACATTTTCCTAGCATTTTTTGATTCCCTAAATTACGTACTTATGGTGTACTGCATCCTCCCAATAGTGATGTAAGATCCATTGAATGTAGCCTTGTTAATATATTTATATCCTCATCGATGTCATTCTTTATATTGTAGGTAATGTCCTATTCAGCTACCTTATCTGGAACAAATTAAGAAGCTAAAGAGGATCTACCTTATAGCCAATAACCATGATGAAAGTGTAGTTATGATAGATCCAATAGTCTACCACATTGTTGGTAAGTGATATGGTGATGTTGTGTGAAATTCTATCCAAAGGCTAATCATAAATGGCTATCCAGACCTAAGGGTAGGTATCCTTAGCAATCTTATCTATGTTATTTACATATAATTATATGTGCATAAAAGAGTAATAATCACAAATTTGATTCTTTATAACATCTAGGTTGAAATCCCATAGGACTCCATTATGCTTGTATACTATCCCCATGGTTACATATAATAAATAGGACATCATATAGATGTTTTCCATGTGTGGCCTCCTATCTTTGTGTAGGATTTTTTCTTGAAGGTTAGCACTAATTACTTTCCCTAATGTGTAGGTACACTCTAAGGTACTTATCAAATCTAGCAAGGGAACCCATTATAGATGTAGAAAGTGGATTATCTCATGGCCAAAGATTTTATTCAAAAGTGTCCTACCCACATAGATCCCCATTTTGAATTGGGTGATGTAAAATAAATTCTTGACATGTTCCTTTATAGGAAATGTTTCTCTAGGGAGAAGCCACCTTACTAGTTCTCATTCCACATTGTTAGCCTTCTTTCAGGTAATTATAGTATGTAAATTAAACATAACATCTAAAATAGGTAGACTCAAATACCTCATAAATGTATCACCTAATATATAAGAAATAATTATGTTATTTTTGACATAGTGGAGGTAACTGTCATCTACTATTATGTCCTCGAAGAAGAGGCCTCACAAAAAGTCTATGTATGGAATAACCTCTGACTTAACATCTGCATAATATAGGACCTATGCTTAAATGGAAGAAGATCCTTTAATAATTACTTATCCTTAGATGAAATGTCTTCTTCCAATGGAAATGAATCCACATTCTTTATAGCTTCCCATTAGGCCGAGTAACTAGGATAGTAGCCATCAAATATAGTGGCATCAAAAACTGTGTCTAAATACTTAGCAGAATCCTTGATAGATAACCTAAAGGGTGATGAGGGTCCTTTGTATGACCTAAATGATCATTCCATGGTTGTTTATGGATGTTGGTATGTTTCAAGATTTCAAAAATGGTGTCTAATGAACTGAATTGTGTAAATTACAAAGTGTTTTAGCCACAAATACTATTTTGAGATTGTTGAAGGTTAAAGTTTATAGAGCTCTTAAAAATTGAATGATATGAATTTAGTAGTGGGATCAATGTTAATAGCTTTTTTCATTTATTTCTAGTTCAAGTGCCATTAATCACCAATGTCTATGATCTCGCCACCTTCATTCAATTTAAATTTGACCATCCTATCCTAGTGTACATGCCATAAAGGATGTTTTTTCATTCAAGGTGCCACAATGTTGCCTTTCCTCTTTTGTCATTTGCCATTATGTGGTTCAATCAAGGGAAGTCAAACTTTTCCTTTGAGCTCAAAATACCCCAAAAATTAGAATGTTCTTTGAAGAAATTTAATCCAAAATATTTTATCCCAAAGTCTCTAAAAGAATGGTTACCGAAGACTTAATACTCTTTGGAAATATTTTGGTTTGGGTAATAGAAAGTTCTCGAAGTGAACATTTTGATAGAAAGTTTTTGAAGTGAAACTTGTCAAAACAAAGCTTATAAAGATAAAGTTTTCAAAGAGAATGTTTCCAAACAAAATTTTTTGATAAGAAAGTCTCCAAAATAATAGTTATTGAAGTGGATATCGCTAAATTTAAAACCTTCCAATATAAAGCTAATTTGAATACCTATCATGCAAATAAATTATTCTTGACTTTATATTAATAATTTATTTGAATAATAGATTTTATAAATAAGTATACCTCAATGTGATTCAATGTTCAAAGTACTGAGTATATATAGATAATAATAACCTCATAACCATCGAAAATATGTAAATACCTAGATAAAATATTCATACTCTCTTAAAAAAAAAAGTGGGTCCCCACTTTTGAAATAAAAATATAGGGTGGGATGTGTTTAATGTAATAAATGGTGACTCATAGGGGTGAATACTCCCAAGTTTTTAAGAACCCAAAATCCATGGTTTTGCAATCCCAATATCAACCATATAATCATACCAAAAGAAATGATTACATCAGAAACAAAAAGACTTAACAATCATATGCAACATACTAACTTTGCTTGTGCCTTGGATTGGTGTGTTAAAAGTGATGTTATTTGTCTCTTATCTCAAGGTATTAGGCAAAGACATGGGGTGAAATATAGGTTTCATCTTGATTTAGAATTAGGTGAATAGACATTGGGGAGCTCGAGTATTACTCTACTTCCAACCAGACATCCATAGCACCAATAGAGATACCTTTAATCACCTATTCCTCCTTTCTTCATATTTTCCATGATGCATGATACATTGATATTATTTCATCATGTATTCTTTGAATCCTTTTTTATTTTAGTTTTCTCTTTTGGATTATGCCATTTTTTAAAATTTTCTTTTTCTTGTTGTTTTTTGAATAAAAGAGAGGAAAAGGTGACCACTCTGAGCTAATCTTATTAAAATTTGGGTTTAATCAAAATGTCCCTGTCAACTTTTACCCATGTTAATGGTTTTTACCTTAAACAAGTATTAACATTTTGTGTGCATTTGACCAAGGAGATAAGGAAATATTTATAAATTTGCTCTCTTGTTGAACCATCACTTAACACATCCTGATGTTTGCTAAAATTTTACAATGCTTTATCACTAGAGTCTTCAATTTCAAAGATATCTAATAATTTGGACTCTATTTTATCATTGGGCTCCATGTATTCTTGCATAAAATAATACATTGGCAATTTTAGCATGATTGGGAACACTGGTTGTTTCCCATAAAATAGTAAATATGGTGATGCTTTTAGGGCCTATTTATACCTATTCCATTCATCCCAAAGTGTATATTTTAGAAAAATATACTACTCCCTAGGTTTATCTATGACTGACTTCTTGATAACATCTATGAGGTTCTTGTTGGTTGACTCACCCAGTCCTTTCCCTTATGGGCAGTGATTATAAGATGATCTAATTATAACCTAATTATCATGGGCCTTTTCAGTGAACTCAATTGATTGAAATGTTTGCCCATTGTAATAAGCCAAATAGATAGGGGTGTCAAACCCTGTTTTGATATGTTCTTCAGGAAAACTTATCATGTCTTGGGCTCTTGAGTTCTTGGTTGCTAATGCCTCAGTCCATCTAGTGAAATAGTCTATATTAGTGAAGAAAAAATTATGTCCATTTGAATAATTTGGGTTTATAACACTAATGAATTCTAAGCCCCATTAGGTGAATGACTTACATTTAATCATAGGTTGTAGTAGCATTACTATGTGTACCTCTCTTTTTTCCAAAACCTGACATTCATGGCACATCCTCACATATAAGTGAGCATATTTAAATATTTTCAACCATTAATAACCCATTATAAGTATTTTATGGGCTGTAATATTGCTAGATGGATGGCCACTACCAATATTTTGATGCAGATTACCTAATATTCCCTAATCTTGTCCACATGACACACATCTTAAATAGATGCCTTCATAATTCTTCCTATATAGGAATCCTTTCTTGATCATATAATGAGTAGAATTGAGATTTATATCTCTCTTTATATATATCTTGAGTTTGGCATATTTCAGTGAGTAGGAACTGAATCATACCTAAATCCAATATTCTTGGGAGACTTCTGTTTGGCAAACCTCTCCAATAGTGATGCATGGGTCTAATTCAATCATTAATTAAATAATGCCCTATCCTCTAAAATCCTAGTAGGTTTAATTTCAATATCAAACTCCTAAAAAATTTCCATCCATTTACCTCTATGTTTCTCAAATTCATTTTGTCCTAGCATAAGCTTGATAGTAGGATCTAGTACTATGACAATGGTCTTATTTTGGAGAATGTAGTGCCTAAACTTCTTAACCACCTTGACAAGAGAGAACATTTATTTTTTGATCAATGAGTACTTAAGATTTACATATTTCAAGTTAGTGTTCATAGATTCAATAGGATGCTCACTTTAATCCCTTTTTATAATTACAACAACAATAGTATGTTTTGAGGAGAATGAGTACAAGAGAAAGTCTTTATCAAAATTTGGGCTTACCATCACCGAGTCTTGTGAAATATTCCTCTTTATATATTGGAGTGACTTCTTAACTTTAGGTGTCCACTCCAATTTTGAATTATACTTGAGCATTATGTTTAGGGGTCTGACAATCTCTACAAATCTTAATATAAATTTCCTTGAAAAAATTATCTTTCCAAAGAAGGATTTGAGCTCCTTTTTGTTATTTGGAAACATTATTTTTGAAATCCCCTAGATACTATCTAGGTTAATAGTAATCCCATATTTAGTAATAATGTGACCTAACATATTTCCTTTAGTAACATTGAATATACTTTTCCTGGGGTTAAGCAATACCCCAAACTTCATGCACCTTTCAAAAATGGACTGAAGCTGGTCGATATGATTAGCTCATTTTTTAGAGAAAACTATGAGATCATCTAGGTATATAATTATGCAATTACCTATCAGTCCCTAGAATGCATGATCCATTAATCTTTTAAAATTAGGTCTAACATTGATCATCCCAAATGGCATTTTCTTATATTCATATGTTCCCCATTATATATTAAATGTTGCTTTCATCCTATCCTATGATTCGATTAGTACTTGATTATAACCAAAAAATCCATCCAAGAAAGACTTCATTTTAGACCCACTCATAGTTTATATTACCACATCTAAGGAAGGAAAATGATAATTATCTTTCTCTAAAGATTTATTTAGATTCTTTAAGTTGATGCACATTCTAATCTCACCACTCTTTTTCCTAATTAAAACTAGATTGGCCACCCAAGTGGAATGTTTTATTGGAAAAACTATCCTATCACTTAGTAGCTATTCTACTTCTTTCTATATTAATGATTCCAATATTGGGTTGCCCAGTATTTGCCTTTGACTAAATGGTTTAAGATCATACTTAAGTGGAATAACATGAGTGATGACACTAGGATTGAATATCCTTATGTCATCATAGGTCCATTCAATCACATATTTATACCTTATAATCAATTTATTAACTTTGTAACTTTGTTTTGATGTTTAACTTAAGGTAATATTGATGATGTTTGCATTCCTTTCATTGCCTATGTTTTTTGAGGTGAATTCAGACTCATTAACCTTAAACTATGTTTGTGATTGTGCTTGAGGATCTATATCAAAGGTCCTTTCCAATGCAACCATTCCTAGCAGGAGGTAGTATTCCTTTAGTTGGATAACACCTTCTTCATCCAATTCTTCATGACACTTATGGTTTATTTCCTCATTATCAATTATTTGAGATTCAAATTGTCTTGAATTTGTCAAAAATGGATAATTTTCTAGTCATCATTAAACACTAAATTTTTTTAAACATTGTCTAGTACTAGAGGAAAAATTACAAATTAAATGGAGTACTTTTGGAGCTTTGAATCATGTAAGGGTACCAAATTCACTTCTAAAGTAGCTAGTGAATAAAAAACTTCATTTTGTTCTCTTAGGATAGCTACTATGTTTAAAGCTTCAAATGATTCAATTAAATCCTAGGCTATATGCTTGTATTTCTTAAATATGACAATTTGCATTGACATTTACTTCTAACCTAGTTAATAATGAGTTCAAAATCTCTATATACTATTAATTATTTGAAATTATTCTTGAGGGAAAATACAATCCCATAATCAAAGCCTCATAATCTAATCTATTGTTGGTGCATGGGAATTGGAACTTGTATGCTACCAGCAATTTCTTCCCTTTTAGATCGACCAGTTCAATAATGACACTTGATCCTTGCTTGAAACTTGTCAATGAAGGTTTCATAGTTAGGAAGGGCCTCAAACTTATTTTGGTGATTCACGTTTCATAGAAAATGTATAATTTTTTAAGACTAAGAGATTTATAACTTACCTCTTCATTGACAGTATTATACTCTATAATAGGATACTTCAACCTCGGCTCTCAATAAATATTCATTTGGTTGGCTATGCCTTTCCAAAGCAACCAAATATGTGAAAAGTTGGTGGAAAGAATTTAAATTTTTTTACCAATCTCTACTCAACAACAAACCATACCCTTCAGGAATATCCAGTACAAATATGTCAATAGTCATCTATACTTTGGGTTATAAGGAAACCTAAAATCTCACATCATTAAGTTGTCCCAATATAGGCATTACTATTTTATCTAGCTGTGATATAATCCTTTTGGATAAATTTGGTGTTAAACCAAGCTTATGACAAATGAAATTTGACATTAATATTTTTGAAGCTCTGGAAACTGCCACATAATTATGTATATTATTTCCAAACACTCAAATAGAAAGTAATAAAGGGGGAACCTCAAGATTTCTCTTATATATAACATTCAAGTTGGTTGTCTTGGACTTTTATGCAATAGACTTCCATGTGATGGACTTCCATAAGAGCTCCATCTATTTTATGATTTATGTTAGTTAATGAAAAGTGATGTTGGTCTTAATTTTCTTCATATCCTTGACAATATTGTATCCTCCTTTATTATTTTACTCTCTATGTTGAGGTTGATAATTCCCTTTGTGGGGAGGAGGATTATTATCAGATTTGGGATTTGAAAGGATAACTTATTATTGGGAGGTGTAGAAGTAGTAAATGGCTACCTATTGTTCAAATTATAATTGTTCATGTTGAACTATTGGAATGCTTGAACTTCATTAGAATTATCCCTTAGAATATTGTCATCTTCATTATGGAAGGAAGACTCATAGGTTTGAAAGACCATAGATAAAATTGAAGGGCCAAATTCATGAGGGAGATATGGAGGATTCATCATTTGATCTTGTCTAATCATTTATCTCTAGAATATTTCAAATGATGTATATAACTCTATAAAATCCAACACTCCATGATGTGATGTGTTATGGACCCTACACCAGTTGGGTAAACCTATTTCCATGATATTGATTTTTGAAACCTTATTATACTATTTTTGTTCTACATTACTAATGGGCATGTTATTATATCTTGGAAATATTGAATTCTAGTTGTAATTATGATTATTAGTATTACCCATCAGTTTTTGTATATTCAAGAAATCGTTGATCAATTTTTGAACCATTCTTTGTATAGAATCCAATTTAGATTTGTTGGTGTTAGAACCCTAAGTGACTTATGCATTGGTGTGAAACTAATGTTGATTATACTAGTGGGCATTCCTTTGTGTCTAATTGTTTAATCAATCATAATTTTGATTCATTGTTTATTGTGTCATGGGATACAGAGTGTAAAACTTATTTTGATTAAATGTGGGGGAATTTTGATACACATGTGGAATTGTTTTCAAGGATAGGAGTTCATTATTAAATGGTTGACCTCCTATATTATGAGGGCTAAGTTATGTATTGAGCTACTTTTTGATGTTAATATCTTCCTAGAATGCCAAATCTAGAGTATTAGTAGTGGCATCTCTTTGAAAGAATACTATAGGAATAGGATATAGGTCATTCTTATATATCTTAAGCATTATATTCTCATCTATATTATATTTATTACTTGATCAAGTGTAAATCTTTTGAAATCTTTCATTAAATGCCTAGATTGACTCACTAGGTTCCCTCTTCATACTAGTAAAGAGATGATATACCAAACATAGATTAGTTACTTGTCCAAATTGTGCAAGGAGAGTATTTTGATACTCATTCCATGAGGTGATGTAATTTTCCTATAAATTAAGACATTAATCATAATAATAATCTTGTAGACTAAATATAAAAATCATGCATGCAACATCCTCATGGATGACATTCATTAATCTCAAGGTAGCCTTGAAAAATTTAATACATTCTTTTATCATCCTTCGACTTGAAGGGGTAAAAGTAGGAAAATATTTTTCTATATTTCTTGGCAGATCATGTTGGTCTGAAGGGATGGTAATGTTGTATATGATTAACTAAGTTTGATCCATAGGAATACTAATAAGAGAGACATTTTTTATAAAGGAAGGTGTTTGGGCTCAACATATCTTAGGGATGATAGCTATGGGTCTAGTCCTCCTAAAATTTGATAATGTTGAAACCAAAAGAATGGCTTGGGACCTAAACCTTGTTAATCTCCTATGTTTCTCTATAACGATTATCCCCCTATTTATTGGGAAATCAAACAAGTGTACCTTCCATTTAACACCCATTTGTTTATCTTATGTTGATGTGGATTTTATGCATAACTTAGAGAGTTTAAATTAGGTAACCTATAATGTTTTGGGATCTCTATGGAAATATATTCCACACTAAGGCATTATTTGTAGGCATGTGGTTAAAAAAACTGAGTGGTGGAATAATAGGTTAAACCTATAGGTTATTTAACTAGGTTTTATGGATGGATGCATGGATTCTAATCAAAAGGTAAATCATTAAGTGAGTTGGATGGGTGGAGAATTATTCTATTGTGTGCATATCTTAATCAAACTTAAAATAGAGAAGGAAGGTTAAGGTACAAAACAAGGTTTTATGTCTTTAAAATTAATTTTTAAGGCCATTTCTTTGGTGGACAAGTATCTCAAGAACTAGTATTTATTATTTGTATATTTTACACACTCACACATACACATGGTTACCATTTTGGGATAATATATATAGGATGCATAATGGTCTCATCTTAAGGTTGTTATTCTTAGAGATATTGTTTCACACCCTTGTATAAGATATACATTTTAGACCAAGAAGTTATCTAGGATAGATATGGCTCCCACCTAGAAGACTATATCAATATAGATACTTATACACAACTTGCATTATCAATTAAACTCATAAACTTATACTAACTACATTCAATATCTATTACACATATAAGACTAAAATTCATTAATAAAACAATCAGATTCATTTGTAGCATTAGCACACATGAAAATTATTGAATTAATACAAAAAAAAAAATTTAAATTCATTAACATGGAGAGGGAATAATAAATAACAAACATAATTACATGAAAATAAATTTCTTGATCTCTTCCTATATATACATCCAAAATTTAGACCCTTTGAAAAGAGCGTTGTACATGTGTGTGTGTGTGTGTGTGTGTGTGTGTGTGTGTGTGTGTGTGTGTGTGTGTGTGTGTGTGTGTGTGTGTGTGTGTGTGTGTGTGTGTGTGTGTGTGTGTGTGTGTGTGTGTGTGTGTGTCTTGGGGAAGGGGTTGCCTCATCCTCCTATTTTAGAACACTTTGATTACATCTTAAAATAATATATGATAAGTCTCAGTTACACATGTCATAAATTATAGATATTTTTAGACATGTAACATGTTCATGCTAAAAAAAATTATTTAATTAATTACAATATGATGCAACTAAGCCTTAACTATTCATTTATAACCATTACATGCAAAATTGTATAAAAATAGACTTCAAGATCAAATGACTCTTGCTTAATGTTTCTCAAAATTATCATTGGAACTATATTTGTGCTTATGATTGATGATGTGGTAACTAGAGTTTTGATCAATGATTCACTCATTGATTGAACTGGAGATATAATGAGAGCTAAATTGTGAGGTGGCATTGATGTTTTTTTTTATTGGCACTATAAGTGGAGTCTATGGAGAAGAACTAATATGTGGTGTTGATGTTACTTTCTTATTTACATCTAAAACTTCCTAATACTTATGTGCTTTAGTATGTTACTAATGAACTACTCTCATGTACATAAGATGGGGCCTAGTTACCCTGCCTATCTGTTCGATTAGTTCAGTGTGTTTTATATTGGGGGCCCAAAATCCAACCTAGAAGACTTCTACCTCTATTGCCTTTTTACTTACTATACTCAACTTGGATTCAATGTCTTCCAAACTTAGTCCTTCTAGAATCTATTTCAATCCATACAAAACTTACTAAATCATCTATTCAAAAGTATTTTGAGTTACCCATTTCCCTTTATTATCTTAGCTTGTTGTCAATTCAATCTCAATCAAAATTTTCTCTACTTGCTTTTCTTATTTTGATATTTTATTTTACTAGATATTTAAAAGATGATACCAAATCCTGGGCCTCTTCTATCTTTATTATAGCTATATTTAATGCATTTGATGCCTCTAGAGGGGTCATCAGGTCTAAGTGGACAAATTCCTTATTAGGTGTGTACAATACCAATAAATTCAACTTATTCTCATCTTCCATAATAATATTAAATATTATGGTTATGTAATTTACATGTGGAACCAAATTGACTTTTAAATAATGGATTGAATCAAAAATCTCATATAACCTGAGTGTTACATTTTCCACATCCTATTCAATACCATGAGGGACTTGAATCACTCATTGCTACTCTCTTAGTGTTTTTAACTCTTTATCTAGCTCTTATCTAGACATATATGTTCCCTCATGTATATCCATGATTTATTGATTATGGGTCTCCATATAGGACTTGAGGTCCTCAACGTATGGGGACTAACCCTTATTCTTATTTTATCTCTTCAAAAAGGAATAAACCTATTCCCTTTCCTCCATGATCAAACCTCTACTATAACTATTCTCAGTTTTCATCTTTATAACCCATTAGACCGATGTTGTATACTTTTAAAATAATGAGCTCACCATTTTAAGTTCAATGATCTTTAGATTCTCAATTTTCATCTTTATAGCCCATTGGACTGAAGTTGTATACTTTTAAAATAATGAGCTCACCATTGTAAGTTCAATCTCTTCAAAAAGGAATAAACCTATTCCCTTTCCTCCATGATCAAACCTCTACTATAACTATTCTCAATTTTCATCTTTATAACCCATTGGACTGATGTTGTATACTTTTAAAATAATGAGCTCACCATTTTAAGTTCAATGATCTTTAGATTCTCAATTTTCATCTTTATAACCCATTGGACCGATGTTGTATACTTTTAAAATAATGAACTCACCATTGTAAGTTCAATCTCTTCAAAAAGGAATAAACATATTCCCTTTCCTCCATGATCAAACCTCTACTATAACTACTGTCAATTTTCATCTTTATAACCCATTGGACCGATGTTGTATACTTTTAAAATAATGAGCTCACCATTGTAAGTTCAATGATCTTAGAGGCTTAAGATCCTAACTCCTTAGCCTAGTTTGGAAGAATGAGATTTTAAGGATCTGATGGTTAAGCATATACATGCACATGATCTTCAGGCTCAAGCCTGGTTTTATAATAAGGCTTGGTCATTAAAGGCCAAATTGTTTTAGACTAGTCTATGTTTCCAAATTATGTCATTAGGTACCCAACATAGACTGGTTACTTTCTTGGAGCCCTCTTAGTCATCACTACTATGGTTGTTAAGACTAGTGTTGGAAAAAGAAAATGTGAACTCAATTGGGTAAATAAATCATCAATTTAGGTGACAAGTTGGTTGATGGTTGGGATGGAAAGAGTTATAATTGTAAGGATGGACACCAAAGGAATATAAACTGTAGTAGTGGACGCTGAAGAAGGTGAAGTGGAACTAGGTAAAGTAGCATATGGGTGCATAAAAAATTAAATTGACAGAAAGTGATTTCATAGGAATAAAAATGGAAATAATTAGATAAGTGATGGAAGAAGTGATTGGTAATGACATCATAGGATAAAGGCATAAGGGGGATATGAAAATAAGACCCTTACAATATGACTCATCGGTGAGAGGTGCTTTGGCTTTCAACACTTGAAATCTTAAGACCTTTTCTTGTTATAATTCATCCTCAACCACATCTTCTATTGTCTTACCTTCTAGTGAAGGTTATGCCTCCTTGAGTGCTTATGTGGGTAAGGTCTAAGGTTTGTCCCCTTTGGCTTCCTCTAATAGTATCATATTTCTTTCCCAATTCGTGGAGATGAAATCTATTGGGGAATAGGAGGGGGAATCATGCTAGATAGTGGGAATATTAAAGCCATCATTTCTTCTTTATTAGGAGAATATAAGTAGATGATCCCAACTTATTACCTTTGTACACTATCCCTTCCTTGAGTTAGCTCCTCTACTAGTTCTTACTTAACCTTCATCATTTTAATAATTTATGCTTGAACTAGAGGAGTCTATTCCTCTTCCTCTAATGCATGAGTAAAAATTTACTCTTCTTCTTCTTGTTGTTCCTATCCTCTAGTAAGTGATACCTCACCTTTAGTTAGTGATACATCACCTACCAACTATTTTTGCTCCTATGGTTGGTTTTGAGCCATGAGTGGACCTTGGGGACTTCTCCCTCTTTTGTTGGTTGTTGATATGGCCTACCACTCTAGAAGTCAAAATATATCCATCCTCCTAGAGGTTGGATTCAAAATATTGCCTCACTGAGTGTGATAGAGGGTTCAACATATATTACCGTTAATAGGATCTCACTCAAGCCTACACTCATTACTCTTTTTCACATCTTCATCATCCTTGGCATTCAAAAATAGAAAATCATGATCAAATGGCTCATGTTTATATGATAGGCCAAGGATGTGGATCTTCTATTGAACTTTACCGTGAGGGTCCCAATCTCTATAAGAGAGAGTAGGAAATGCATATTCTTTCTTAGCATTTACTACTTCCTTGAATTGCCTCCTTATGGTGTATTGCATCCTCTCAATAGTAATGTGGGATCCATGGAAGGTAGTGTTATTATTTTTTATCAACTCCTCATTGATGTCATTATTTATTTGGTAGGCAATCTCTTATTCAACTACCTTGTCTTGAACAAACTTAGGAAGCGAAAGAGGATCCACCTTGTGGCCAATAACCATAATGATAGTGTAGTCAAGATAGACCCAATAGTATCCCACATTATTGGAAAGTGTTCTAGTGATGCTGGGTGAAATTTTAGCCAAAGGCTTATCATGAATGGCCATTTAGACCTGAGGGTAAAGATCCTAAAAAATATTAGCTATTTTCTTAACATATGAGTATATGTACACAAAATAGTAATAATCATAAGTTTAATTCTTGATAACATCTAGTTTAGGATCCCATAACAATCCATTATGTCTATATACTATCCATATGACTACATCTAATAGATAAGATATCATATAGAAGTTTTCCCCATGTGTCCTCCTATCTTTGTGTAGGATTATTTCCTTAAGGTGAGTATTTATTAGTTCCCTAAAAATGTAGGTGGAATCCAAGGTACCTAGCAATTCTGGAAATAGAACCCATTCTAGATGCAAGTAGTGGATGTTTGCATAGCTAAAGATCCAATTCAATAGTTTCATGCCCATTTGGAACCCCATTCTAAATCAAATGATGGGAACATAATTATTGACATGTTCCTTTATAGTAATTATTTATCCAAGAAGAAGCCACCTTACTATCACTTATTCCACATTATTATAATTCTTAAAGGTAACTATAGTATGTAAATCAAACATAAATATAGAATAGGTAGACTCAAATAAATATTCAATATATCCTCTGAGATATAAGTGAAGACTATGTTATTATCTACATAGTGGGGGTAACCACCATTTACTATTTATGCCCTCAAAGAAAAGGCCTTGTATAAAGTCTATGCATGGCATAACTTATGACTTAGTTGTTGCATAATATAGGGCCTATCATTTAATCATAAGTAGGTCCTCTACTAACTACTTATCCTTAGCTAAAATGTCTTCTTCCAATGTAAAGGAATCCACATTCTCTACATCTTCCCATAAGGTAGAGTAATTGGGATAGCATCGATAAAATATAGTGGCATCAAAAACTATCTAAATACTTAGTAGAATCCTTGATAGATAACCTAGAAGGTGTCGAGGTTCCTTTATATGACCTAGATGATGATACCATTGTTGTTTGCTGGACACTAGTATACTTCAAGAATTCAAAAATGGTGTGGAATGAACTAAATTACATGAATTACAAATTGTTTTGGTGACAATTAGGGATAATGAGATTGTTGAAGATTGAAGTTTACTTAAGATCTTGAAAATTAAATGATATGAACTTGGTTGGAGGCTTGATGCTAATAGTTTTTTACATTCATTTCTAATTTTTGCACCATTAATCATCAATGTCTATGATATTATCACCTTTATTCAATTCAAAGTTTACCACCATGTCCTATTGTGCATGCCACATAGGATGCCTTGTCATTCAAGGTACCATGGTGTTTCCTTTCACCTTTCACCATTTTTAATTGTTTTTTTTAGTAAAGGGAAGTCAAACTTTTCCTTTGAGCTCAAAAGACCCCAAAAACTAGATAGTTCTTTAGATAAATTCATTCAAAAATATTTTATCCCAAAATCCTTAAAAGGATGTCAAATAATTAATACTCTTTGGAAATATCATGGTTTAGGTAATATTAAGTTCCCAAAGTGAAGCTTCTGATAGAAACTTTCTGAAGTGAAGTCTCTGAAATGAAAGTCTCCAAAACAAAGATTTTGAAGAGAAAATTTTTGAAGAAACTGTTTCCAAATAAATACTTCCAATAATAAAGTCTAAAAAATAATAATTTCCAAAGTGAAGGTTGCCAACTTTAAAACCTTCCATAATAAAACTAATTTGAATACTTATCATGCAAATAAATTCTTCCCAACTTTCCTTTAATAGGTTAGTTTGAAAAAGTCCTTTAAAATAGAAATAATTATACCCTAACATGATTCAATGCTCAAAGTATTGAGTTTATATAGATAATAATAACCCTCATAACCATAAAAAACACATAAATACCCAGATAAAATATTCATACTCTTGTAAAAAAATAAAGGGGGTCCCTACTTTTTAAATAAAAATACAAGGTGATGTGTGTTGAATATAACACAACTATGTAGTAATCTAATCTAAAATTAGGCCAATTAACTTAATTCAAAATTATAATATTATGATAAATACGTTAAATATGACAATATACTAAATATAGATAATTACAATGACAAATAATATTCTAAAAGTTTCATTGTGGAGGAAAAATAATACATATCTTATTTAGTGATTCATAGGTTCATATAACTTGTACATGTGAAAAAGATGATAGATTGATATTTTTACTTGATTCAGTATAATTTATAAAATATATCTTTGTTAGACTAAACACTACCATAAAAATCTAGAGACTGCCATCAATGCTTTTGTCCTAGATTTGATTCTTCTATATATATCAAGATACAAACTCTTTTTTGAAATATTCACTGTCTTTTTAATTTTACTATCACCTTGTAGGTTATCAACTCATATCATGCACACAATTTCATGGAATAAATATTTTGATCAAAACCCTAGATCCTTCAACATGGAATTTCACCTTATAAAATAAAGGTTAGTCAACTCAAATGAAGTATATCTGACCTAAAGTACCACTCTATAAACAATCACTATTTACATAACCATATACTCTAAAGAGGGCATAAATATGATTTAGTTCTACCCCTTATGTGGTCTTGTCTACTTATAATTATGTAATATATTATATATGAGTGAACCTAGTGATCTTTCTTGTAACTTGACAAATATTTCTTCTAGTATTATATTTTAATGCTTTGGACCTATAAAAATACTATTCCTATGACTAATTCTTATAAATGGAAAACTAGGAAATCATATCTCAATTATGCAAGTGACATTGGTATAGTAGTGTGAGCTTTTGTGTTGTAGAGGAGTTAGAACAAAACAACTAAAACACAAGTTTTCCTTCTTTAGACAATATCTACTAGCCCTCTTGAGACATTGTTTTAGATGTTAAGACAAATATATAAATTTAGAGATTAAAAAAAGATATTTAGGTACCCAGTATCATCCCTTAACAACTCACAAAATTTTATATTCCAACTCAAAAGGGAAGGTTCTCTTTTTTCAATATCTTTTTATTATTATCCCTTTTCTTGTAGCCATCTAGAGAATTTTTTATTGATTTATTTCATACCAAAAAAGGATTTAAATTTTAAAAAAATGAATTTGTATATACCCATTAATGATTGACAACACTAGACCAATTTTTAGAATCCAACTCAAAATGCAAACACAAAATTTCAAGACCTTTCTTTGATAATTAGGTCTGCTATGTCTACAATTGTGTTTTAGCTATAAATAGCTCCACACATTCCAAAATTAAAATATAGTGTTTTATTAATGTTTATAATATAAAACCCATCATACATAAAATTTTGAGTTCTATTTCAATCTGCACATACCAAAACCATGAAATGGTCATTTCTTTTCACTAGCTTCTTTACATAGGCTGGGTAAGAGCAAAATTTGGTTTTAAAGAAAAAAATGAAGTTTTGAGTGTTGATTAAAGTTTTAAAATGTCTATTAATGGTTAAAATACACTCAATAATAATAATCACCTTACTTTTTTTGATAAAATATTCAAGAAACCACCAACTTACCTATAGAAAGCACCTAAAAAGGTAGGGTACAAGTATGTACAAGAAGAGTTGTAAGATTTGATTATGTTTGAATATGCATTTAAGTTTTAATCCTAAAATAGGTATTACTAAATTAATTTTACCTTTTCACCATTTCTCTAAAAAAAATAAACATATAAATACCACAATAATCTTCAACACTTGTTAATAAAATGAACAACTCTTACACTTGATTGTACACAATATGATGCAACCTTGTTTCTACTTATTGGAATTAAAAATACTAAAATTACAAACCAAAATACTCCAAACTAAAAGTCTTTTCATTGACAATCTAGTTTTCCATATACTTGCACAGAATTTGTCACAGTCTTATTTCTTAGGCCTATGTTTCCTTATTTTTTCCATTATTGGATATTTTTTAATTATTCATATAGTATATTATGAATGAATTAAATATTTTACAAGGAAACATATCTTCCTATAAAAACTCTAACTACTGAAGAACCTCCCAACGTAGGTTTTGAATAGACTTGAGGTGTATTTACTTAAACTAGAATAACATCCAAAATGATAAAACAAGTGATCCTTGGTAAAATATACATTAGGAATCAATACAATAAACTAAAAAAAATTAATAAAACTAAAACCATCCATAAAAATAACTATAAATTAGTGAAAAGTTTCTTAATTTCAAGATTCCCATTCAAAAATTTAAATTTGAATTTTGGCAGGAAAATGCCAAATTCAAATTCAGACTAACCTAATCTATTATAAACACTTGGAAATTATTAAAAAGTGTATTTTATTACCTTTAATACCCATTAAACAACCTAATCAACCCAAAATGGAAAACAACAAACCAAAATTTCAAATTTGGAGTGATGTTCCTACATCATACTCCCAAGGGGCAAAAAATAAACTCATGAACTATTGTTCATGACATCTACAATAGTATTTCCTTGGTTATTGATCTCTTATTCATTCATAAAATTGGCACATTCATGAGGATTATGTTTTCACTTGACTAGATATTTTAAATACTCCCTATTTCTTGTCTTCTTGATAATATTCTTGTCCAAGATCATCTTTATCTCCTCCTTTTAGTTGGGTGGTAATTGACTTGCCCACTCTTATACTATTATACCTACTCATCCTTTTGTTTTAGTATTTTCATCACCTTTTTTAAATGTATATAGGTCTAAAAATTTGGAAATAGGAGAGATGCCCACTCCATTAGGTAACTCTATCTCATAATCATTGTTAGAGAACTTCTTGAGAACTTTTAAAGGACATATCTTCTTCATCTTGAGTTTGTTCTACTCAAATTTAGGAAACCTCTTCTTTCTCAAGTGAGCTAAAACCATTTCTCCAATGTTAAATCTAACCTCTCTTATATTTAACTCTGCTTGTTTCTTGTACTTCTCCACACTAGTTTCTAGGTTCCTTTTCACTTGTTCATGTACCTCTTGCATAGATACAACAAACTCATTACCTTTAGCACTCCTTTACTCCATTTTTCTCAAATATCTCAATTTAAATACTCCTTTTGGATTTATACTATACATTACCTAAAATGGTCTCATACCAATACTCCTATTGGAAGATTCATTGTACGCAAATTCTTCTCATGGTAGTATAAATCCCATTACTTGGGATTGTCTTTTGATAAACACCTTAGTAATTTTCTTAATCTCCTATTAACCAAATCAATTTTTCCATTATTCTAAGGGTGTTATGCTAAACTAAAACTCAAATTTGTTCCAAACTTCTTCCACAAGGTCCTCCAAAAGTGACCTACAAATTTGATGTCCCTATTAGATATGATACTGAGTAGAAAACCATATAGTCTAAAAACCTCCTTGAAGAAAAAATATACTATGTGTGTAGCATCATTGGTAATTTTTCAAGGTACAAAGTGTGATATTTTAGAAAACATATCCACTACTACAAAGATAGATTCATATCATCTTTAAGTTATAGGCAACCCCATGACAAAATCCATACTAATAGAGTCCCATGGTCTATTTGGGACTAGTAAATGATGATACAAACCTACATTTTTACTTTTACTCCTAGACATTTGAAAAAAATTGCACCTTTATACATACCTTCTTACCTCTAATTCCATTTGAGGCCAAAATAAATGCTTAATAATTTGATCCAATGTCTTGTCAAGTCCAAAATTTCCTGCCATACTACCATAATGTTTCTTTTTGATCAATTTATCCCTCATTTAACTCTTTGTCACACATAATTATATTCCTTTGAGCAATAATACATATTTTATCATGTAATATAACTATGGTTCATTGTTCAAGGTGGTTGGATGCTGACAATCCTTATAGGCTTCTTGAAAATCTTCATCACTCTCATACAACTCCTTGAGAGAATCAATACATATATTCTCAATATAAACTTCATTTATTCGCAATGCCCTTGTACTCAAATAATTAGTCACCTTATTACTTTGGCCTTTATTATGTTTGATAATAAAGGTAAAGTTATAAAAATGTTATATCCATTTCATATGCCTTTGATTATGAATTATAGAGCATTGTTATTTCTGAATATTACAAAATCATTAGGCATTAGATAATTCCTCCACTTCCTCAAAGTTTACACCATTGCATATAAATCCAAATCATAATATGAATACTTCTTTTTAGCTTCATTTAGTTTTTCACTAAAGTATGTTATAGGCATGCCCTCTTAACTTAAGACAACCCTTATGGCTACTCTAAGTGTATCAAACTCCACCTAGATGATTTTGTTAAAATTGGGAAGTGTTAGGATGGGCTCCTCAGTGATTTTTAATTTAAAAAACTGAAAGTTTATTTTAGCCATATTAATCCACTTAAAATTTTTCTTGTATCCTCTAATAGTATCTATGATTAGAGCACAAATTCCACTAAAATTTTTAATTAATTTTATGTAAAAGGTTCAAGTCCATGAAAACTTCTTACCTCTCCATCTATCTTTGGATTTTGCCACTCTATTATGGATTTCACTTTGTCCTTATCCATATTCAATACTCCTTGAGATATAAAAAAACCAAGGTAAAAAAAATTTATCTTCATGAATACACATTTATTGACATTGATTAGTATATTTTTCTCTTGTAACCTTCTCATAACCAAATTCAAATGATTGATATGTTCTTATTTAGTATGATTATAAGTAAGTATGTCATCGAAATAAACTACAAAAAACTTACCTATGAATTGCTTAATAATATCATTCATGATCCTCATGAATGTATTAGTTGCATTAGTGAGGCCAAATGGCATGACCATCCATTCTTACAGCCCTATATTAGTCTTGAAGGTTATTTTCCATTCATCTCCATGTTTAATTATGATTTTATAGTACCCACTCTTAAATTCAATCTTGGATAAGTAGTTTAACCCACTCAAACAATCCATCAAGTCTTTAATTATGGAGAGAGGAAACCTTTACCTTATAGTGATCCTATTGATTGGTCTTAAATTTATGCACATCTTCCAATATCCTCATTTATTAGGCACTAACACTATTGGAACTACACATTGGCTAAGACTCTCTTTAACTATCCCTTTGTCTAATATTTTATGAACTTGCTTTTTGATCTCATGATTTTCTTGTGGTGTCATCTTATCTATATCCCTATTAGGTGAGCTTTCTCCTATAATTAAGGTAATGTGATGAATAATTTTTATTATAGGTGGAAAATCACTAGGTATTTCATCTAATATGATATCAATATAGTCCTTCAGCACATCTTGCACCTATTATGGAAATTCATTCACCTTGGTTTTTTGTATGACTATTCTAGGCTTGAACACCACTACAAATCCTAACTCTTCTTTTCTTATTGCATTCACAAAATCCTATTCACTTACTTCCATTAAACTTGAACAAATATTTTTTTCACCACCTTATTTCATAGGAAATAAGGTATGGGTTATACCATTGTTATCCAGAGTGTAAACATTTATCCTTCCATCATGTGATGTCTTCCTGTAATATTTCTAAGGCCTTCCAAGTAATACATGACACATGTCTATTAGCATGATTCCAAAAAGAAATTTGTCTTTATAACTTCCAATTTAAAACTCCACCCAACATTGTTCATTAACCAATACCTTTTTCAGCCATGAAACTATATAGGGAGTGGGATGAGGAGGCCTTTTAAACTTTAGTTTATACACCATCTCAACTGAAACTAAATTACTTGTGTTACCTGAAACAATAACTACTTTTAAATATTTACCTTGGCACTCATAGGAGGTCTTACAAATATTATTTCTTTATATAGGTTCCTTCTCTTTAGGTGTTTTGATGATCACCCTTCTCATAAGCAATGATTGACCTACCTCTAATTCTTCCACATGAGATGGAGAACCAACACTATTCTCTTTTATTTCTTGAACAACCTAATTTATACTTTTAGTTCTATAATTTCCTACTTGTTGACCTTATAGACACTCCCAAAACCTATGTCATACAAATTTATTAAACTTGAAGCACTTACCTATGAAGCCACTAGATCTTCTTCCTTATTATGAATATCCACCTTTGAAATATTACCTTCTACTTCTAAATCCACCTCTAGGACTAATTTTTTATTTATTTTAAAGTGATAGCTTCTCCTTGGTTTCTTTATGAACTATGTCTACTCCTTTATGACTCCATATATAACTTATGCCTCCACCTCTATTCTACTATGTTTGTCTTCTAGTAAGCTTGGATTTAGCTATTAATGCAAGTTGATAACCTTTTCTTTATCCTCCTCTATATGGATTGATTTTATGACCATCTCATAGATATCCTTTGTATATTCCTTGACACTCATTTCTTTTTGTTTGAAATATTGTAATCTTTTGAAGAGATTTATTTCATAGTCATTTATAAATAATTTAACCTTAAAATTATAGACAATCATGTACCAAGACTTGATCTTTGTCTTACCCTTATTCCTTCTTTATTCTTGGATTAAATCCCACCAAAGGCATGCATTCCCTTTCAGCTTTGTGCAAGCAAAATTCACCTGATTCTCCTCTAGAACACTTTAATAGTCAAAGTATCTATATAGTTATGCAATCCAGTTAATAAATTCTTATCAATTAAATATTATTGAATATTTAAGAATTCCCCCTTTTTTTAGACCCTTATTTCATTACTACCTTTAGTATTCTTTCTAGACCTTGTTTGTCATGGTTTCGAACTTATTCACCTTCCTCTTTTGGCTCTTGGATTTCTTCCTTACTATCACTTTCATCTCCTATTATGACTCCCATTATTTAAGTATCCTATATTGTTGAAAGTGTAGAATAAAAATAAATCCTTAGTTTTTACAATTCATCTAATATAGTTTGAATATTGGCTTTATTCCTTATACGTGGCATATTATATTTGTATCTTTCAAACTATGTGACCAAAAATCACTCTGCAAGCTAGGTAACCAAGCACTATCAATTCACTCTTTTTATCTAAGAGTGTACACCTTGTTTCAATATACTCCAGGTATCAAACCTACTAATACCAAATCGGATTTTAAAAAAATAACTAAAACACAAGTTTCCATTTAGCCAATCTCTACTAGCCCTCTTAAGACATTGTTTTGGATGTTAAGATAAATATATAAAGTTTAAGATAAAACAATTTGATATTTATATACACAATATCATATCATAATAACTCACCAATTTTTTAGATTCCAAATTAAAAGTTAAGGTTCTTTTTTTTAATATCTTTATTTTTTTTAGGCATCTTCTTATAACACTCTAGAGGTAGTTTTATTGAGTTATTTTAGACCACACAACTATTAAAATTTTTTTAAAAAAATGAATTTTTAAGTACCCATTAATGGTTTAAAAAACTAATCAATATTCATAATCAAATAAAAATACAAGTACAAAATCTCAAGCCCTTATTTTGACAATTAAGTCTCATATTAGGTCTCTTAGGTCTACAACTATGTTTTGGCTATAAACAACTCCACACATTCTAAAATTAAATATAATTTCTGGTTCACCTTTAAGATAAAAAAACTCATCACATGTGTAAAATTTTAAGGTTTTATTAAATATTCACATACCAAAACCATGAAATGGTCATTCCTCTTCTTTGGCTTCTTTATACAAGCTGGGTAAGAGCAAAATTTGGTTTTAAATAAAAAAATGAAGTTTTGAGTGTTGATTAAAGATGGAAAAGGTTTTTGAAAGGTTGAGATAAACTCATTAATATTAGACATTTTTTGTATAATAAAATATTTAATAAACCACCAACTTACCTATACAAAGCACCTAACATGTAGGGTATAGGCATACACAAGTAGAGTTGTAAGATTTGAATGTGTTTGAAAATTTATTGAAGTTTAAATCCTTGAATAGGTTTTCCTTAATGAATTATACATTTTCACCACTTATCTAACAAAAATAAACATATAAATATAAAAATAATTGTCAAGACTCCTTAAGAAAATGAAGAACTCTTACACTTGGATTTATATATACTATAATTACAAACCAAAACACTCCAAAACAAAATTCTTTTCATTGACAATCTAGTTTCCCATATTACATAGAATTTGTGATAGTTTTATTTCTTGGACGTATGTTTCCTTATTTTCCCATTCTTGGAGATTTTAAAATTATTACTCCACTCTATTATTAATTAATTAGATATTTTATAGGGCATTATATATTCCTATAAAACCTATAATTTCTCAATAACCTCTTAGTGTAGGCCTTCAATAGACTTGAGGTGTATTTACTTAAACTAGAACAATGTCCAAAATGAAAAAATAAGTGATTCAGGTAAACTAGACATTAGGAATCACTTAAAGTCACTCAAAAAACTTACCATAGCTAAAATCATCCCTAAAAATCACTATAAATTAGTGAAAAGTCTCTTAGACTAAAGATTCACATTCAAAAATTTGAATTTGAATTTTGGTGGGAAAATTCCAAATTCAATTTTTGATTAACCTAACCTATCATAAACACTTGTAAATTATTATAAACTATATTATATGACCTATAATACCCTTGAAATAACTTAATAAACCCAAAATGAATAAAAGAAACCAAAATTTCAAATTTAGGGTGATTCTCCTGCATCATTTCTTGATGATTGATAGATATTGATTGATTGATAATGAATGAATTATATTTTATATTTGTACCACAAATTTTTAAAATATCTCATGAGAGGTTTAAATTAATAAGATAATGATGCAAGTATACATATTTTAGGGCTCTTGCACTTGAACTTCTAGATCTCTAATTTGACTTTATAGCCTTTTAGAAACCTTTTATTGGATCAAATATTGTATTGTAAAAATGTCAAGGTTTTTTTATCCTTAATTTAAATATTATGAAACACAACAAACATGTTATTACATTTCCACAATTTTATGTGTTAATTTTATACTTTCTTCTTGATACAAACCTACAAATGATATACTAGACTTAATTTTAAGGTTTATTATCATCTTCTATAGAGATTTAAATTTATCACAAGGATTCCTTATGTTCTCATTATGTATCAATAATATTTTTAGATGTCATTTTAATTATCTTGATAGGTTTGTACCCTTTCTTGGGATTACCTCTTACATAATATATGTCTACATTTTAGACCTTAACCTCTAAGTCTTTAAGTTTGTTACTATGTTCAAAGCCATTTATATTAATATCTTAGTCCCTTTATGATTTCACCTTGTAGTTATTATTTATGGTACCATATTAATTATAAACATAACTTTAAACCTCACTTCTTCATTTAAATTTTAATAAGAAAAAGGATGCATGGTCTTTATTGGTTCTTAAATAGAGACTTTCAACCTATTATTCATCTATATATTTCACTATTTTATTCTCCTAAAATTTAAATAATTTAGATCACATAATAAAAAATATATATTATTATATAAATTTTAAACCTTTTTTAAGTATTATTTCCCAAGTTATGGATTATTTTGATCCTCAAACCCCTATTGTAGGCTTAATTATACATGCCTACAAGTAATACAACTAGCATAAATTAATTTTAATAAATCCTCTTAACTTTAAACCACATCTAATACCTTTAAAATACTTACTCCTATATCCCTCTTAACTTCCAAACACTTATCATTAGTCCCTTAGAAGGTCTGTTCACTTTTTACTCTCAAATAGTGTTATATTTTTAGAGCACATACCTGTTGACTAAGATTTTGACTGTTATCTCTTTACAAGATTTTAAAATTAATTAAACCTATTATATTAATTATAGAATAATACATAACTCCATTATATAAGTTTTTAGAACATTTTTTCAATTAAATTTAAATGTATGAGCATTTTTATTATCTAAAACCCTAAACTAAGGTTTGCAGGATTATCATAGGCTGAGAACACTCTTTTTAAGACAATTTTAGTTTTAAATATAATTTAAGATTATTTACAAATATATTAAGACCATTAAACTTATAAATTATCTTACCAATAAATTCCATGTTTTGACATCCTTCAAAATAAATGAAACTACCTTTTTCTTTCTTGGCTGTCAACAAAATCTTATAGTTTTAGACAAAGAACACTAAAATGGAGATAATTCAATGTTAAATGATTTTTAGAGATTATTATTTATTGAAATTAAGACCCCTATACATTATAATTTTTTGAAAACTTAATTTTGAGACTTGTTAATCTCAAAATTCACATAAAAATCTCTTTTTCTTAGAATGTATTTCCAAAATAACCTATTTTTAGATTTTTGAAACTTCTAGAATCATTATCAGATAGTAAATAATATAAAATAAAAATATATAATTAAATTACACATTTAATTAGTATTATATTCCATAAAATTTATCGTATAATATATTATTTTATTTATGTGTGCATAAATAGACTTACAAAACCTTGCATTCATCACAGATTCTCCATAAAACATACTGATAACTTACTTCCTCCTCTCTTAAAAAGATAATAAAATTATGGTTTTATACTTTATTTATCTCCTCCCTATATGTTAAAAATATTATCTCTTGCCTAACCTTTGTATATTTGTTAAATACAACCAAAAACTCCTTAACAACTTCTAGCTTATCCAAAACATGCTCAAATTAGCCATTTATCCTATGTTGCATGAGTGTTTGTTGGGTTTGAACCAATTTGTTATAGGTTAAGACATATAAAATTCCTAAGACATCATATAAGACCTTAATAACATTTTTATAACCAAAATAATGACCATAATTCTCTCTTAGACTAAGAAAATAACCCTCCAAAACACATTATAAGTATGAATGTTTAAAATATGGCTTTTTGGTAAAAAAGTGAAATATTGATCTAAAGAGCAATTTTTGAAACCCCACTAAATTAGACCCATTAAAAATGACCTTTAAATACATTACATACATATAAATATCCTTAAATCACCTATCAAAAAATATTTACATTTTTCTTATGATAATCCAACATCATACTCCCCAAGTTGGAAGATCTGAGCTCCATCTCAAATAATTTTCTTCCTCTTTTTCCAATTTCTTGGCACATTAATTTTTTTAAATGCATGCTTGATTTTAAATTTAATTGATTAATCTATTCCTTTATTTACTTCAATAATTTCCTTCTTCCATGTTTCTTCATTCTCTTCTTCATAACTTCTTTATAGAAACTTGATCAGATCTTATTTTTTATATGAGAGAATATGAATCCAAATATTGTGTTCCTTCTATTATACTACTCTTTTCATCAATAATTTTTTTTAATATCTAATAATTTAGCTTATGTCTTCCTAATCTCCTATGAGTTCCAAAGAATTTGATCCTTACAGTATTTGTCTACATATTAGATCTTCCTCTTCACTACAATATTATAATATCTTATCATCATGTAAACCTACATGCATACAAGAAACATTAGAAATAAAAGGTTGTGAACATATAACCTTTTAAAGTTCTTATTTTTTTAGCACTACTCTTTCTTGCATTATCATTTCCTTAATGAGACATTGTTATTTTTGAGAATTTTCTTCTTCTCCTATCATTCTTTCTTTTTTATAATTTTTTAATCTTCTCATGCTTTAATGGTATGTTCATCAGTAGCTTTTCCTCCTTGGCCTTTTCAATGTTTGAGACCTCAAATCGGGCCTTCTCTTCATCAACTTGTTTACCTCCATTCACACATTCAAATAAATCATTATAATAAAAATATTAAGGCATTCTTGGTTCTCTAAGTTTCTTCATGGGTTGATTTTCTAGCACCCTTATTAGTCTTCTCTAATTTTTTGCTTCTTGCTCCTTGTTTCTTCTCTCAATCAGTAGATTCACATGCCACTTCACTTTCTTTCTCAATATCCTACCATACCATTATATTTCCTCCTATTTCATGTACTATATCATGAGCCTCATTTATTTTGTTATTTTCTTTAACTCATTTGTTTCTTCTTCCTTCATTTATTTTTCTTTCTTTTTCCTCATCTAGTTCTTCTCTTTTTATATTACTTCCATTTATCTTTCTAGTTCTCTTCTTCCTTGAACAAGTTTTTTTCAACTTGTTTTATAAAGTCTATTTCACCTTGATTTTATCTCTCCTTAGATTATACCCTCTACTTGGTCTTTTGACTCTCTATCCAAGTTTTTTACAACTTGGAACTGCTTCTTGAGCCTCAATGTGTTGTTCTCCTTCTTAAGTATCAATGGGCTAAAGGAATACTTGAACCTTGTTCTAATTTCATGATCACCTTAAATATTCTTTTCAATGAAACCTAAAATCATGTAAATTCATACTTTTACAAAGAGATTCAACTAAGCTATGATACCACTATGATGCAAGTACACCTCTTTTAGGGATATGTCACTTGAACATCCATACCTATAATTTGACTTTATAGACTTATATAAACCTTTTAGTGGATAAAATACTATATTTTAATAAATACAATCATTATTTATTCTAAATTTCAATATTATGAAACAAAACAAACATGTTCTTACCTTTTTTATAAGTCTATGTTTTACTTCTATACTTCTTTCTTGATATAAATATATAAAATGATGTAGATTAGAATTAGTTTTGAGGTTTGTTATCATATTCTATAGATATTTTATTTTCTCACAAAGAATCTTTATATTCTCAATAAGGATATATACTCTTTATATATTTCATTTAAATTGTCTTGATAGGTTAATACCCTTCCTAAGGCTTACCTCTTATAAAATATAGAAGTCTATATTTTAGACCTTCATGTCTAAGTTTTCAAGATTTTTATTATGTTAAAAGATATTTTAATTAATATATTAATATATTTATGCCTTCACTTTATAATTATTATTTATGTTACCATATTACTTACAAACACAACTTTCAATTTCACTTCTTCATTTAATCTTCAATAATAAAAAGGATACATGGCCTTTACTAGTTGTTACACACATACTGTAGCCTATTATTCATCCATATATTTAAATAATATAATATCATAACATTGAAATCAATTAGAGCACATCATAAACATCCTATCTAATGATTTTTAAAATTTTCAACCTATTTTTAATTTTATTTCTCAAGTTATAGTGGTTTAATTTTTTGTTGGTGTATTAACTACAAAAAATATCATGTTATAGTTTAATTATTTATTATAATATAAAATTAAATAATTGAAATGATTGAAATTAAAGAGAGCAATTAATGGATACATAATTCATGTTGAACTAACTAGGTTTATTGAAGCATTTTTATTTGATATTGATGCTCCTTGTTGAAGCATTGGGGAGAGAGGTTCATAGCTAAAATTTTGAGATTTAAAGAGGGAATTTTAGGGTGATAATTCCCCAAATATGGTGTAAGGGTGAATTTTTCAAATTCTATTGAGATCACTAAATACAAATCACATGACTCAAGTGTAAACATATTCTATCCAATATATATAATATCAAGTGGTCTAACCATCTAAACCAAAACTGGGGAGTCATTTTAAGTCCATTGAGGGTGTTAAATCATAATCACACTAATCAAAGATCCAATTACTACCTAACTATAAAAACTCAATGAGTTTATCATGGAAATTTTGGTGCATCAAGGTGTGGTGAGAAAGGAATGCATGTTGTTCATGCTCCCTAATAAAATATATTATAATTGATTTATAATCTACTAAAAAATTTTTATTTGATTTATTTGCATGGAATATACAACTATAAAGTGTCTCAAGCTAAATTATCTATGAAAATGTAACCTCTAATCCATAAAATTTGTATAATATCTATCACAAATTTAAAAATATTTGTCCCAAATATGTGAAAATTAGTGCCAAATACATAATATTATATTCTAAGTGTATATTGAATCATGTAAATTATATAAAATTATACATATTATACCACTATGTTTGTGTAGAATCATGTATCTATGACATGCCCCCACTAATATTCCCTCCTTTTGAGGTGATGGGAATACAATATAGGAGTCACCTTATCTCAAAAAGGTAAGATAAACAAGTCTTATACCACATATTAAGATAAATCTTTAGCTTATCCTACTTATTAAATCCAAGATCTTATAAGGCTATCTATTAAAATTTATTTCAATACATTTTATATTGAGAGCATGACCAAATTAGATTTTCTAAACTTAACTAAGGGAGAATTCACCATATAACACTAAAGGAGATAGCTCGAATGCCTCTAGCCAAATAACACTATGCAATAACCCTAGTTAAGTTTGAATACATGAAATAAAAATAATCTAGTGTTATCAAAGCTTATAACACAAAAGGGGATGGTTTAAAAAAACAAAATTATCAAGGGATCATGGTAGGAAAATGGGGGCCTAGATCACCTAATATGGAGGTTGGAAAATAAATAAAACCCTCTAGCTATATTAATTTTAAGTATATAGGTAATCTAAGAAATTTGTTTTACATTCAAAACCTATTACTTGTGTAGTATATATATATATATCAAATGAAATAACAAAAGTTATAGATACTTACCTTTGATCAAACCTATTGAGTCTCAATTACCCCCTTTACCAATTGTGTTTTTCAAGAGAATATTATGGACTTATAATGAGCATAGTATAGAAATCAGATCTAGGTTAAAATACTCCTACTTTCATCCAAGACTTACCACAAGATATTTTATCTTCCCTCCAAGGCAAACCCTAATCAATGTCTCATTCAAATGTGTGTGTGTGTGTGTGTGTGTGTATATATATATATATACATACATATATATATATATATATATATATATATATATATATATATATATATATATATATATCATAATTATGAGTTATAATTATGAAAAAATTAATGTTTCTCTCTTATTAGATTGAATTGAATATTATATTTATATCAATGGATAAGTCCTAACCCTTCTATAATTTCAGGTGTCAAGGTCATCCCACATGACCTTGTTTAGAAAATGTTAACATTAGGCCTCAAACTAGGTCAACCATGCCAACCTAGTTTTGTAACATGTTTAATTACATTTGTAACAGGGTCGACCAAGTTGACTTAATAGGGAAAATTGGTGTTTGCTTAGTTAGGTAATTTTTAAAAGTATAATTAATTAGGGATTGTAATAAATGATTTAATTTAATTAGGTATTTGGATATGTCAAATTTATAGTGGGTTTAATTATGATATAATTAACTAACAATATTGTGAATCACCAATGATTTTCCCACCCCTTTCCTAGTGTACCCTTTAAGGCATGTAGTTGGAGAGATTAAAACTCAAGAGGTTATTATAAAAGATAAGCATCACTAAATGGTAAATTTTAAAAATATTTTGTGTATACATATTCCCAACTCAAAGCTCATCACATGTCACATAGGTGTAACATAGGATGATGCTTCAATAAATAATATAGAAACACACTAACAAAGCTAAAAAATTATAGTAAAATATTTAAATTTATATGATAGTAAATATTTTTTTTGAAATAATTAAAATGACCATAAATATACCTTGACTAATCTTTATCATTAAATGGTTGTCTATTGTATTTTTATTATTAATCATGGAGTGCACTATAACTATTTTTCATAAAACCTAGTGATACAAGGCTCAAGATTAAAAAAATTAAAAATTGTATTAAAATCGAAGTAAATAAAAACTTTCATATTCAAATGAGTCACTTGGAAAGTTGTCAAGATAAGATGTTAGAGGCTAAATTTGAACCAAAATACCAAGTAAAATGAATCAAATAATTTCAATCAGGTAACTAAAAAGGAAAGGCTACTAAATGACTAAGAGACCCAGTAAATGCATCCTAGGTAAGAAAAGTAACAAACTAGATCAAGCCAAGGACACATGAAATTGAAATAATGGAACTAATGTCAATGTAAGATAAGTATAAATCCATGATCAAAAAATATGAAATGTAAAAACCATTGATGAAAGATAAGTAACAATCCACACTCAATAAACAATGGGAAAATATAAAGTAATTTAAATAAATGGAATGAAATGGCCAATAAAAAAGGTGAAAAAAATTATGGTCTGAAAACATACCTAAAGTAAATTTGAGAAGGATAAGGTAATGGTTAATAAATTATCTTGTAAAAATTAGAATGTGGGGCTTCAATTATAATGATATATGAACTAAAACAACCATATTTTGAGCATGTTTGAAAGAGATGAAGAATATGAAATATATAATTTGGGACTATATTAATAAACAAACTTTATTGTCAAAGGATAAGATGGAATGGGTGGTGGGGTATATTAAAGTATAACTAAGGTATAAATATAACTTTAATAGAAACATGACACTCAAATTAAATTAGTAAGACAAAGACATTTTTGACATTAAGGTCTCTAGAGAACTCACTCTATCCAAGAAAATTTGGTTTAATGAGTGAAGTATAAATATCATATCATTATGGCTATATATGTAGGAAAATTAAAAATAAACCTACCTTCCCACAACATGTTCCCCACTCCTCAAGGCCCCTTATATATATTTTAGTCTACTACAAAGATTAGGTACTTGTCAGAGATAATATGTGGCACTATGTGTGTATACATATTTGTGTGTGTGTTTGAAATTATGAGACATATGACCATAGATTATTATCATACCACACTCCAATGGACCTTAGCTCTATCATGAAGCTAACTATGGAGTTTTAAATTCAACTATAATAGGAAAGTGCTTGACAATAATCATGTTTATTGGTGTGATTTTGACTTTTGATTTTTTTTCCTTTTGATTATTGGATTTTATTTTAATGGTTTATATTTTAATGTTGATAGTTTTTTCTACTCTTACTCCATACAGATTCATAAAAACAAAACATGTGTGCTAAAAATGACTATTACTAGAAAACTTACACTATGTATTTAGATCAAATAACTTAGAGAGCATGGTGTCTAAGAATCTTGTACTTACACATTAGGATAAATTATGATATCAAAACTAAACTTAGTGTTCCCATAGTGAAACGGAATAGGGGAGGGGATTTAAATTAACATGGAATGATTAAAGTACCTCAAATTAAAAAAATGAGTATTTTAACATGGTATAATGACAAGTATGAATCATCATAATAAGTAATTTTGTATATGAGTGGATACATGAGAATAGTATTTTATTCTTTTCAAGAATTGCATGTTTAATTCCTAAATAAATAAAGGTTTGAGTAAAAGTAAATCAGTAATTAATGTGTCTCAATTAGCCTACTAATTTGTTTAAATAGATTGTATTTTAATTTTTCTAAAAATAGTAAGAAGTGTGAAGAAATCAAATTTAGCTTATTCATGGCTGAAATGGATGATGGAGGGTCTAGAAATTGTTGTGTAGGGATGGAAGATAGTCATAAATAGGACCCAAAACTCTATTTCTAGGTTAGAAAAGAGTGCCAAACTTAATACAACATAATACTTGGTGTTTTAGTCTACTTCTAGCACTATTTTCCACTTATAGCATTATTGTCTTGGTGGTCTAGCTTTTCTAGTTTCTGCTTGGTAGGCCTGTGACACCCTGGTAGTGAAATATTAAAGACTAGATCTGTGTAGAGTTTGGTATGTGCTTGATTCAATATTTAAAACCCTTAGGATCTCTTTGTAATTAAAATTGAGTATCAAAATTTTGAAAAAGAGGAGAGGTTAGTGTGTAAAGGATATGTTACATGCACTTCTCACCCTATGTGTGGGTACACGACCTACATACCAATACTCTGAAGAGGGATCGAGCTAATATAATTCTCCCATTTGAATTCCTTGGTGAAATTGTGTGATGTATGTAACTATATTAAAAAATATAATGTAATTTATATGACTAGGGATTGGTATGAGTTCTTGAATAGGCTTTAATTGGTCTTGGAAGGTTGTATGCAGAGAATAGGGAAAAGAGCTTGAGTGTACTTGCTTGTATTCTTGCTTCTTTCTTGTGAATGAGTTATAACCCTTATAAATGGAAATTTAATGTCCTTTTATAGGTAAAATAATTATCATGGGTTAGATGAGCTTATATTAGGTTCATATGGGAATAGATAAGGATTCGATAAAATTTAACCATTTGAGGCTAAAGTGAACATGGACAAAAACACTAGAAATAAGACACCCTTGAGTTTTGGCACTCCTGTCCAAGTTAGGCACTATTTTCCTAGGAGTATGAGACTAGAGGGAATGTATACATGTCTAAAATGTTTTTATGGGTCTCAAATAGCTAAGTTCAAGAAGCTACGAGTGACTAGAAATTAGTGAAAGTCTAATCAAGAAGGGTTGAGTAAGGAAGAAAGAGGACCTATAAGTTGGGTGTTATTATCCATGCCTAAGTCATCCAATTTTTCATTTTATATGATTAAAATTTCCCCCCTTTATTATATTTATGCATCAAAATTAAATACTAATATAAAGGAAAAATAGAAAGTATACCTAAACTTACATGTAAGGGAAAAGCTCATGAAGCTGTGTGATGATGGATGTGCATAGAGAGCACATTGTGATGTTTGAATCTATAAATAAAAACATGAAGTATATCAATTGTTAATATATATTTTATATCTAAAATAAGAATGTATAAAATCTAAGAAAAGGAAGAGAGAGGAATGAATACACCTCACTAGGTACGTGAACCAATATAAAACCTATTGTGGTGTTAGATTATATTGAGTATGTGATGAATTAAGAGTAATATCATGAATGGAGTTGAGTTTTCAATTCCATATAATGTGTCTTGATAATGAAAATTTTGGCCTTTTGGCTCTATCATCTCTAACTAAGTGAATTTATCAAATCATGCATGTGTTAATCAATGTCTAGACTATGTGTCCATTCCTTCTGAATAGGTGGCTCAAGAATACAAACGCTGACCCTTTGGCTCCATCATTTCCCCATGAAGTAAAAATATGAAGTGATACTAGTATAGAATATATGCCCTATGAGATGGCTCATGGATTCCATTAATGTGCTATAAATATGACATTGTGGCATGGATAGTTGAATGTGTGATAGAAACTAGGCCATTCTTGGCCATTTTGAAAGATGGACATTAGGCTTGTATGAAAGCCACTCTAAAACTAATGTACTAGGCTTATATGAAAGACAAAAAAAGAATTCATGTACTCAAAAATATAAACTTTTATATAATTTTAACTTAAATGAGATACCAACCACCTACAGATGGAGTAAGGGATGCAACTATTGAGAATACTTGGAATAAACTAAACATGGAAACAAAAGAAGATCAATGTGTTGCATACATTGCCCCCAATAACTAATGTTTGGAACATGGATTTTGATCTAGAATTTATGCCAACTACCCAATCTTAATTTGAAGTAATAACCATCATGTTGTGCATGATAAAACCCCGTGTCTGAGAAAACTATGCTACAATTATTGAATCTAAAGGATCTGAAAGTGCAAAAACTATCATTAAACTAAAATTTTTGCTTGTTTCTAGAAACCCTAAGAGTTTTTCTACCTAGATAAGAGCACCAAACTATGGACACCCCAATTTTTCATGCTACTATCAATTTCTAGCATTACTATCCATTTATAGTGTTAATATCTAGTGTGAAAACTAACTATTGATCTGAGACTATTCCTATTTTTCTACTTTGATTTGACTAGTTTGACCTCTAGATTCTATGCTAACTATTCTGAATTCTATTGTTTTGATTTCTAGGAGATTTTATCTCTATGATACATCCCCTATTTAATTCACCCTCTTTTTAGGGTAGGAATGATATACCTACAATGACTAGCCTCAGAAGAAAAGATTCTCACAAGTGTGTTAATCTGAATATATATAACATTTGATATTTTATAATATGTTTCAAGGTATAGCAAATGTTTATATCGAGATATCGTTATATCAGCAAGGGTATGCCTAGATGCATATAACAATGTGAAAGCATGTACAATGTAATGAACTGGAACTGTAGATGTTAATTATTAGTTGTTAATTGGAGGGATAAAGCATTATGTCCAGCATGGCATCCAAGAAAGCAAATAAAATGCATGATATAGATCATGTAATTACACATATTTGACAATCAACAATTAAGCAATCAATAATAAATAAGCAATAAGCATGAACCATACTAGATTGGCCAAGAAGCCATGCAAACAAGGCACATGTGCACATGTCACTCAAACTAGAAACAAGCATGAAAGGCATGTTTAAATTCCACATACATATACAAGTGAAACAAGCAAATTTGGCACACATGCCATAGGCACATAGAGGAGTACAAATAAAGGACATTAGAAAATGTCCTAAGGTATAAATTAAAAATAAGTAAAGGACATTGGCAAATGTCCAAAGGCACAAGCTGAAATTGAAAATTTAATCACACAAGCTACGCTAAGCAAGTAGAGAAAGCATGTAATAACTAGGAAGAGACGAGCACATATAACTAATCAAAGAAAATGTGAGAGTATGCAAAACATGTGTAGTACAAGACTAGGTATATGATAGGAAATACACAAGTGCTAGATACTAGTGGAATGTCAATATAGTATTCTATGTAAACTATAAAGTAATGTACATCAACATGATAACTGAGAGTGTGTGGTGCGGAAATGACATAACCTGGATGGTGTATTCATGTAGAATATGTCCCCAATGGGTATGTATAACAATATATGTCTTGAATATAGAAGTAAGAATTCCCCCTCTATGGGTAGAATGAAGCAATCAAGTAGCTAGATATTATTGCAAACACTCAAAGAAGATCAAGTGAAACATGGTAATGTAGAAAATCAACATACAATAGCATGAAATAATAAATGTAAGTCCTAGCATGATAGTAGTTATGTAAATAATGGATGATTCATAAAATCAAAATGTTTTTGACATTTTTGAATTTTTTTGTATTTTTTATTAAAAATATTTGAATTGTATATAGGAAGAACTAAGAAGAAATTATACTAATTAATGAGTCTCAGGTGAGAATCCCTATCCTAGTATCTTATGTCATATAACTGAATCATGTATGATCATGAGGCATGAATGTATGACTATGATTGTGAAGCTAAAATGTGTGTACATTGTAAATACTCAAATATTTAAAGTGGAAGCCAAATGT
This sequence comes from Torreya grandis, assembly GCA_037957365.1. NCBI lineage: Eukaryota > Viridiplantae > Streptophyta > Pinopsida > Cupressales > Taxaceae > Torreya > Torreya grandis. The sequence goes on along the minus strand of JARHVA010005543.1, from coordinate 585,779 downwards.
GGGTTCCCCCTGTAACTTTAATAAGTGCATGTAACTATATAGCTCTTAGGGACCCATCTAGAAGAAGGAGAAGTCACTCACTAAAAAGGTGTTCTCTGTGTAGATGTATGAGATTTTAGTGTAATTGTTCTAGGTGTGAATACTATCACTAGAAGCCATCTAAAATCTTGAAGCTATGGGGGTGTATGAACCCTCTTTACTAGTAGATGGATCTAAAGTGAGGATTGGTGACTCATAAATAACTTTATCAACTATAATAACCTAATTATCATAAATTAACTTCATGCATCTATGAACTATCGAAGGTATTATCTTTAGTTTTTCAATCCATGGTCGACCAAGTAGTATGTCAAAAACTCCTGCACTAGAAACTATAGTGAATGGTGTAGTCACATGTGTAGGACCAACCTATAATGGAATTACTATCTCACCTAATTAATTATTAACATGCCCACTATACCCACTAATAACTATATTGATCATAGTGATATCTTACTCTAAATAACCAAAATGTTGTAGTAGTATGAAGGTACACATATTAAGACTAGAACCATTGTCAATGAATACACTACAAATAGGTTGATTATGGATATGTGATCTGATAAAAAGTGCATTATATTTTATATCATCCTCCACAATCTCTTGATCTAAAAAAGATATCAAATCCCCGGCTAGAACTTTGGACTCATGCACACCTATCATACCCCTCAAAAGATGTGTCTCAACTAAAGATGCATGGTATGTAGCTGGTCGAGAATGTGTCTGGTATATATGATGAACACTTGATGTGTCCTCTTTATCTTATTTTGAATGATATGAAAATGGATCTAAAAATATTTTCAAAGCCTTATCTTGTGTTGACTTTATCTTTGGAGGCTCAGCTGAACTACCTAGATCAAGTAGATTATCATCTATTAAATCTTGTATCTTATGCCATAAACTAAAGCATTTGTTTGTAGTGAGGCCTAGTGCCCTATGAAAATTATAAAATACATAATGATCATATCCCTGTGGAAGAGGTTTTGCTAGATTTTCTTCCTAAATAGGTGGAAGAGTGATGATGTTACATTCTAATAACTATTGTAGAACTCTAGTTGGAGAAACTAGTAAATTTGTAAATGCCTATCAAGGAGGTGTTGATAAAACCACATGTTGAGGGGGATTTAAAGCCACATTTATGGTTGGTTAATTTTGATTATTTTTGTCACTGATTATGAACTTGTATGGGACTTTGTTATTACTCTTATTTGTTGTGTCTAGAGTACTTAAATACTTGAGTTTGCCCATTCAGATTAATTTGACTTCTATTCCTTTAAGTGTATGACATAATTCAATAAAGGAAGATAATATTTTGAACATAATGGATTCATGTAATTCTGGTAGAAGGCTCTATTTGAAGATGTTGTATAGCTCTGGATCAACCATGGGGCTAGTTAGCTTAGCTAGAATAGTCTTATATCTGAGAACATAATCTATGAGGGGCTCTTTTGACCTTTGTATCTATTATGCAATCTGTGTATATGAAACCTTGTCATTAATGTTGATACTAAAATATGATAGGAATATGTCTACTAAAGGATTGAAAGCTATGATCGACTGATTTAATAGACTAAAAAACCATTGTAGAGCATAATCCTTTAGGCTCCATGGAAAGAGTTTGGTAATTATCTAGTCATTAGGTACATAATATAAACATGCTATGTGAAAATCTCTCAAATGTGTCTCTATATCACCCTTACCACCAAATAGAGTAAGCTTGCATTGAATAAAACCTAGTGGTAAAGGTGTAAAAGTAATGTGGAATGCCAATGGTGGATATAGAAGAGAAAAAGAATCCAATGCCTATGTAGGTCTAGAAACACCTTTCTCAAGATCTTGAACCTTGGATTGAACATATCTTTTCTCTTATATATGGGCTACCACATCAAGAGAGATGGATGTACTAGTGATAACTGTTGGCATAGAGGAAGGGTGGGATTCTATAGGGGGTTGTTGAAATACAGTTGCCCCTATAGTGTCATTCTTAACTAGTTGTATTATGGGGATGGAAGACTCAACTTGCTTAGCTTTTTTAATTTCCATGATAAATTTTAGAATTAGTGTATGATCTTTAGGCTATTCCTTAAGTTTTTCACTAAAATTTTGTAAAATCAAATCTTTATTGAGTATGACTTCATTATCGACAATGGGTAGAAGTGGATCAGTAGTCCAATGAGGTGGAGCATGAGCATCAGTGTGTACATCATCATTTTTATTTTCATACTTTTCTTTTTCAAAAGTATCATCATTGAAATTGGTGTAATCTAGATGTGTAGAATATATGATTGGAACCTGAGTTAGTTGTTTATCCATAGTATATGGTCTAGTTGTAGGAATCTGGGTGAATTCAAGAGGATTGTCACTAATTTTTTCACTTCATAATGAAGGAAAATATGAAAATAACTTAGGTGGCATAAGGAAAAAAACTTGGATAATATTATAAAATATTAAGCTAATATAATCTAAACAAGGAACTGGAATATACATAGAAAGGCTATGGAGCTCCCAAACATGTAAGATGATATCTCAAAAGCAAGTAGGTGCTAGTATATGCAACTAGGGATTTTTTCAAAAATATTATTTACAAAATACTATGAACTTATTAATTTTGAAACTAATTTTTTGAGTTTGATATGCAACTAATTTTTTATAAAATGATGTAAAAACTACTGAAAAATAATTGAGAATGTATTTGATGCAAATAGGGTTTGAAAAGATTTTTTTTCAAAATTAGTATAATAATTTGAAAAAAATGTTATGAATTTTAATTTTACTCTAAAAAATTAGGAAAAAATGGAAAATATTTATAAAATTAGCAATATATTTTTCCTAGTGGTTTGAAAGTGTTTGTATGTAAATAGGACCTAGTATGTGCAAACTAGGGTTTGGGTGAATTTATTGAAAATGTTTCAATTAATTTGTAGTTTTATAATTTTTAAATTCAAGATAAATAAATAAAATATTGTAAAAAATTATAAATAATTAGCCTTAGGTTTTCTAGGTTTTTTTGTGCAAAAATTTGAAGTAAGTCGAGTTCACCAAATGTTTTATTCTTTTTGGGAATTGAGTGTTCAATTCCTTAAAAAATAAAGGTTTGAGTAAATATAAATTAGTAATTAATGTGTCTCAATTATCCTACTAATTTATGTAAATATATATGTATATTAATTTTTATAAAAAAATTAATAAGTGTGAAGAAATCAAACCTAGCTTATTTTGGGCTAAAATAGATGATGCAGGATCTAGAAATTGTTGTGTAGGGATGGAAGACTATCATAAATAGAACCCAAAGCCCTATTTATAGGTTGAATATGAGAATAAAACTTAGGATACCCTAATTTTTGGCATTGTAGTCCACTTCTAGCACTATTGTCCACTTCTGGTGTTGTTATCCTAATGGTCTAGCTTTTTAGGGTTTTACTTGGTAGGCCTGTGACACCCTGGTAGTGAAATATTGAAGCTTGGGTCTATCTAGAGCTTGTTGTGTGTTTGATTCAATATTTTAACCACTTAGGAACTCTTAGTACTTAAACTTGAGTATCAAACTTAGGAAACAAAGGAGGGGTTAGTGTGTAAAGGATATGCTTGATGCACTTCACAGCCCATGTGTGGGCATGTTGCCTACATACCAATACTCTAAAGAGGGATCAAGCTAATGTAGTTATCCCATTTGAAGTTATTAGTGTAATTATGTGATTTATGAAACTAGATAAGAAATTTTAATGTATTTTGGATGGCTAGGGACTGGTATGAGTGCTTGAATTAGTCTTGGAAGGTTGTATGCAGAGAATAGGGAAGAGTGTTTGAGTATAATTGCTTGTATTATTGCTTCTTTCCTACGAATGAGTACCAAAACTTATAAATTGGAAATTTAATGTAATTTTATAAGGAAACTAATTACCATGGGTTAGATGAGCTTGCATTAGACTGATAGGGGAAAAGATAAGGACTCAAGAAAATCTAACCATTTGAGGATCAAGTGAACTTGGACAATAGCATCAAATATAAGAAACCCTTGAGTTTTGGTGCTCCTATCCAATTTGGGTAATATTTTCCTATGGTAATGATACTTTGGGGGATGGATATGGGTCTAAGAGGGATGCCTGGATCTTAAAAAGCTAAGTCTAGGAAACTATGAGTGACTAGGAATCAGTGAAAGTCTAGCTGAGAAGGGTTGAGTGATAGAGAAATAAAACCTATAGGTTGGGTGCTATTATCCATGACTAAGTCATCTAATTTCACATTTTATATGATTACAAATATATTTTTTATATTTGTTTCAACAAAATAATGTGATTGAATTTAAGATTATAAAGACACATATTTCAACCATTACCTTTTAATTTTGGGAAAACCTTTAGCTAAGGTTGCAAAAAAATAGTTTATGAAATGAAAATTTTGTGAGGAAATATTGGTCCTATCTATGTTCTTATAGTGAAAATAGAAAAAAACAAACCAAATATGTGTAAAAATAGAGGGTGCTTATAGTAAATAAGATTTGTTTATGAGGAAGGCCTAGTCCTATCCAAGGTCTTCCATTGAAACTCACAAAAATAAAACTAATGAGGTGTAAAAAGTGATTAAGTTTTTGAAGAAATAAACAAAAGACTCAAAAGAGACTTGAAGGTTGACTGATGAATTGAAAAATAAATATAAAAATAGTCATGAGGAATGGATGGGTCCTATCCACAATCTTATGATGTAAATTCATGCAATAAATAATATATGTACAAGAATATACATAGATGAAAGGACCAATCATAGGAACTAAGGCTACTAAAATTTATGTAATGATTCACCTTAGGAAGATTTTAAAATATTAAAATAAGTGTTAGCACCATAGTATATAAAAATACATGAAATACAAGTAAGATAAAAATAGTATTGGAAATGAAAAAATAATTTAAGAAAAATATTTCATTAAAATTGAGGATTAGTTGGTTCTTTCAAAATATGTCCTTTATTATTTTGTAAGGGTAAGTGATGGGATGAAAAATGTCTTTAACTAGGTAAGTACCCCACCATTTTTTGGCATACTTTTTCTCTTTTCCATGGGTATAATCTAATTGAAATACTAAATAAACAACATTAAAGGTACAAACTTCAACTTTTTTTTTAATGTTGTTTAGCAATTCAAACTTTATATTAGAAGTTACATTACAAACCACCCATACAATGTTCATCAAGGAGGTACAAAGTATGAATATATTCATAACTAAGTTATTCATCAAGGATAATTCAAGAAATAGATATGTCTAATGATGGTAGCTAAAATTATAAATGTAGGATAGATCCAGAACCATATACTAAAGAAAACAATGTCACATCAGTAGGAATATGAATGCTAGTGTGATAAGCCAAAAGTGTAGGATAAATCTTGAGATGCCAATTAAATCAAGAATCATAAATTGTCTCTTGTAATATTTTATCAATAATTTTTTTAGTGTCCTCTACTTGGACAATGCATAGAGGATTATAAGGTGTGGAAAATTTGTGTGTGATTTTTAATTTAACACAATTGTTTCATATCCTTATTTTTTATATTCCCACTATTATCATAAATAATGGCATGGATAATTCCAAAATGATAAATGATTTGAATAATTATGAATTTAGAGATAGTGATACCCGTAAAATTAACAAAGAGCATAACTTTAACCCACTGAAATATTTAATGGTTTTAACGATGAAGATATGGACATATTGAGAGCAAGGTAATTTACCAATTACATCTAGTACCCACATGGAAAAAGTAAAAGGAGATTCTAATGTTTAAATCTTAATTAGATAAGAGTGAATAATCTCATCATGTATTTTTCAAGGATTACACTTTTTAGTGAATGTGATAGCATATTTGTTGAGTGTGGGCAAAAATTATCCCATGTCTAGGTATTTTTAGGTTGTAATGTGTCCATTATAGTGAGGACCATAAATTCCCCCATATTCATTTTTTATAAGAGAAGAAACCTCATCTTGAGTGACACAACTAAACAAGGTACCTTCAATGTTACGATAATATAGGATTTCATATCGTAGTAAATATTTTAAAGATTATTTTTGAATTATTATATTTTCATGATATTGATGTCAAGAGGACAAGTACGGTGTTTGTTAAATTTAATGATATTATTTTTCCATGGAATTTGTCATGTAGTAATAGCCTTAGTATAGCATATAAGAGAATTGTTTGTGATTTGTAATGAAGATGGTGATTTTTGCATGTTGATCAAAACTTTTGAATCATGAAGGGATTGATGAGGGTGGAAAGAAAGCACATTTAATAAAGTGAATTATCTATAGCATTATTCTCTCATGGAATTGGTTTTGTAGTGAAGAATTTGATTTATTTAGTAAGAGTGGTAGCATTTTGATGGTATGCATTAATAATTTCACTTTTACATTGATAGTCACCATTGAATTGATGAAAAATGAGTTGTGAGTCACCTAAATCATGTAGATAAGGGATATTTAAATATATGTAGTTTTTCATGCCTAAAATAAGAGCTTCATACTCAGTCATGTTATTAGTAACATCAAAGTTTAATCATAAATCAAGAGGTATGATCTTTCCATGAGTATCAGCTAAAATACATCCTAACCCAACTCCTTGAAGACATTTAGCTTCATCAAAATTAAGTATATAAGAGTGTTCATGTAAATAATCTATAACTTTAGGTAATTCTTTGACTATTATTCTAGACCTTGATTTAGAAATTGAAGTGTCTAGTTCATCAAGATTATTGGTTTTGAGGCTGGCTATAAAATTTTGAAAATAATATTTAAAAGAAATATCTTGACTAAGACCTTCAATATAAATTATTTTTTCATCTAAAATAATGAGTTGATGGTGATTAATAGATGGTAGAGGGGCAACAGTGAGTTTATTGGTGATCACTCAGCCTTTGACTATTTTTTGTGTAAAAATTATTAAATCAAATTTAATCAAGAGAACCATCCATTTTCAAATTCTATCATAAGGGAAGAAATATTTTAATAAAAAAGTGACAAAGAGGGTTGGAATGTATGATGACATAGTTGGTTTGATAAATCATGTAATGTCAAAAGTTTTACAGCTATGAAGTAATTAGTGAGACAATCACATTTGACTTTGGTATAATGTGTCTCATAATCTATTAAATAATGATTGATATAATATATGACATATTCAATATCTATTTCATTTTTTGTGGAAAGAATTTCCCCAACTAATATGGGGATAAATGAAGTGTACAAGATGAGAGGACGATCATTGAAAGGTGTTAAAATGGTGGGAGAATGCAGTAGTGATTGTTTCATGTTGTTAATGATTTTTGACATGAATTAGTTCATTCTAAAGATATACCTTTCTTGATAAGGGAGTTAACCGAATAAATATGATAATCAAGGAACGAATTTTTGGATTCCCCAATGTTTACCAAGGTATGTTTGTATATATGTAATAGAATGAGGAATCAGCATATAAAGAAAAAAATTATATTATAAAGATCTACATGAATCCCATGTAAAGAGAATAATAATCACAAAATTTGTTCCAAGGTGACATCAAAAATGTATTTGTAAGGATTAATTATAACTTTTATTTGATGAGATAATCAAAAATGATAATGAAATGATAAAGATTATTTTCACTATGATTATATTTAGAAATGACATAATCTACATATGTTTTGACTATCTTATAAATGATAATGTGAAATATATGTGTCATTTCATGTTTATAATTGGCACCAACATTTTCAAGACCAAAGGTTATTTTAACTTAGTAATAAGTACCCCATTCGGTGGTGAAAGTGGTTTTATGTTGATACTTGGGAGTGATATTAATTTGATTATATCTCAATAAAACATCCATGAGAGAAACATATCATATTTTGTGGTGGAATAAAAAATAACATTCATTGATGGTAAAGAAAAATTCTATTTGGGGCATGCTAAGTTAAGATTGTGAAATTCTATGCAAATGTGAATACCCATGGTGACTTTCTTACACATAAGAACAATATTATAAACCCATTCAGAGTAGTCTATGAATTTGATGAATTTATACTCTAAGATTTTGATGATATATTTATTACATAAGGCATATATCTTAGGAATAAATTTACATCTCTTTTGATGCATGATTTTGCATTACGACAAGTGATGATATTATGGACTAAAATTTTGGTATCAATATTGGGCATGACTTCATATGACCATGCAAAAGCTTCATGATATTTTTTGAAAAATAGACTAAAATTATAAAATTTTGTGTAATTAATTTTTGTGGAGACAAGATTAAGTTGAGGGATAGTAGTGTTTCTTGTATGCACCCAATTTTTGCATAGTACAATATTTTTAACATGACAAATCTAATTATGATGCAATGACATCCTAATAATGATCAAATAAGAACTATCTAACACCCCTTCCCCATTTTTCCCCCTCTAACTCTTCAAGTTCCATCAAAGTCCCTTTTTTCCCCTTGTAGCTCTCCTTAGTTCATTTTCAAAAATTTCTCATTGGTGATAGAACTACCTTTTACATGATGAAACCATCCTATGGGTTTACAAAATTGCCCCATGCATGATGGGTTCATCAGGGAAATTATGTAAATTTAAATGATGAAATCACCACATAAGGGTGGTTATGTTTTAAATATAACATGTTTTTGTAACTATATAGGGATTTTCACCTAGAATTAGTAGTTACATAACCACCACCTATAAATAGGGGTAGTTTTATCATAGTAAGTTTCTTCTAATTTTATCTTTTAGGACTAATTCCTTGAAACATTTTTCATCATTACTATAATTTTTATTGATTTGTATGCCTTAATTTCACATCTAATAAGGTATATCTCACTCTCACTTATATTTTCAATCATTTTGAGTCCCGATTTAGTCCAACCCCCATATCAACTCAGTTAAACTCCCTCATATAATTTCCGTTACTCTTCTAAAAGTAAGCCATATTTTTATTAATTTTGGATCCAAATTATTTTATTAGAATTAAATTTTTTTAATAATTTATAATTACAGTCTTATATAATTACTTTGTAGTTTTGCTTTGATTGCTTATGTGTTTGAATACATAGTCCTAGACAGTGAGAACCATTATTCTTACGATAAGATATTTGTAAACAATGTCTTCAACCAAACATAATCACATGTACTCCATTTATAGATATGTATATCTTATTATAGTACCATTTATTATAATCATTTATTCATTTTCATTATTATATGGTTTAATAAAACTTCATTTGGGTAAAGGAGTTATCATACTAAGGGTCATAATACAACAAATCTCTTACTTTCAACTAGTCTACATCAGGATTACATTGGAGGTTCTTATCTTATATTTTTATTTTTTATTAATTAGATTATATTAAATTATCATTAATTATTTTATTATATTAAAACTTTATTTTGTAATAAATAAAGTTTTGATAGGAAAAATAATTCTTCTCTCTTTTCCTTGCACAAAAATAGTAATTAGTTTCTTTATTTCCCTATATTCATTAAAATAGATTATTTTAAAAAATAATATTAAATATAAACCATATTTTAATTATAAATAATATAACATATATTTACATTAATTTTAATAATCAATTTTTAGTTTGGAAACAAGTTGTTTTCACTCTCAAATAGGCAACTAGTGAGTAGAAAAACCCTAGACAAACCTAGGTAAACAAGAGGTGCCATTTTGATTCTAATTTTCATTGATTCTATTAATTTATAATTTAATTTTAATTAATTTAATAATATAAATAATAATATAAATCATTCATTTCCATTTCAAATACATTGTCTATAACTAGTGTACAACATCAGAAAGGTTAAAAAGTTATTCTTGGGTTGTTTGGGTGAGAGGAAAATCTAGTAACCTCATCGTATTTGTTATTGGGAAACTAGACATTTTATTGAATCATGTGAACATTAATAAAACATATTTTTAATAGTATATCAATTTGCATATAAATTATTTTTTAAGAACAAATTCATATAGCTTGCATCTATGAAATTTTAAAGAAAAAAATCAGCTTTGACATACCTATAATAGATCTCTCTCTCCTACTTTGAATGCATCAAAAATCAGTTGAAAATTACAAAAATAAGTGTTCATTAATTTTATTTAATTTTAATTATTTCTATATATATTCAATTATTTCATTTTATAAATTAATTTATTTCCATCTTAGCCAAATATTCACAAAACAAATAAAAACAAGAAAAACATTGTAAAAAGCCTTGTCCAATCATACAATCAAAATAAAAAAATACTTATAATAACACAAAAATTCCTCACATAATCCATTCATACAAGATCATACACTTACACATTGTTTAGAACCTTTTGGATGACATATTTCAAAACACCCAGTCTTGTTCAAGAAGTTATTTTCCCTAGGGTTAGGGCACCTGGTCCCACTATTAACATATAGTTAGATATCAATATTGAGCTTAAGAGATATTTTCCATTAAAACCTAATTCCCACCTCATTTTTGGCTCTCTCAATTCCTTAAATTAACAATAATAAATTATAATCAACTTATCATTATCCTCCTTTAAAACATAGGTCAGCAATACAATGTTATACAGGCCTATTTTCCTATCCTCACCTCCTCCTCAGATCTAGCCTCATCCTATATCATTCATATTTATAGATGATGTTTACTAGGCATAGACAACTATATATATTTGATCTTATATTATGATTCATTTATCATAATATCCCTCACTTCCCCATTCCTATTATCAATCAAGAGACTGAAAGACCTTAGAGCTCTATTTCTACACAACTTGATGCTCTCAATGAGAATCATGACAGTACAGATGATTTTTGGTTTTGTCATGAGATCCCTTTTCCACCACTAAATTTTAATCCCATTCCACCTCAAAACTATTCCAATCCATATCCCATCCATTATGTTGGATACCTTGGCCCAACCTTAGGGAGTCAAGTGCACAATTTAGCATGTGTTATTCATATTCACATAAATTGGTGAACCTAACTTGAAATACTTCCATCCTTTGAATTTTCCCTTTCTTACTCTTTTTAATTCTCACTTATCCACATCCCCTCTTCCTTCCATTTATTCTATGGTATTTACATACCCCAATAATATGTTTGGATAAGACATAGATGAGTCTCTTTGCCTAGAGAGCTATAGGAGAATCTAACTTAACTCTAATGATTCATAGTTGGTGAGTTGTAGTAACCCAACATTTTACACAAATTTAAATTACTAATTATATGACTACTCTCATACTAACACCCAAACCCAAAGTGAGACTGCTATCTATGAGATACACAACATATTTTAAATAGAAAGTAATCACCTGAATCTAATTATATGACCCTCATTGGTGGAGACATGATCACTCCTCACATGGCCACTAGGCCATAGATTAGACTAAAAATCTAAGATGTGTTAATAATTTCCAAATATGATTATTATATGGGTAGGATATACCAATTTAAATATGTGGTCAATCATATCAAATTAGTTACATATCCCCCTAGTAAGATCTAGGACACCTCCAACCCACTTGTATCAGATATAACCATTACTCCTAGGGATTCATCTCAAAAATAAGCTCTTTGAGCTAATACATATCACACATTTACTCCTCCCATATAGGAGGCTCTTAGGCCTAACATAATCACTATCCTAGATCAAATCATTAACATCCTAGTAGGTCACATTCATGACTTGGAGATTAACCCAAAAACTTTAGGTCAAGAGATGGGTCCAAATTCTCTTAGAAAATCTCATCCATATCCTTCTCCCATCCAAATTATGACTCATCAAAAACCATATTATACAACTTATATGTTTCTACCATAATAGGATCATGCACCCTTAACAAATCATGCCTCTAACTAACCCCTTGGGGACATCCTTATTTATAAGGTCCTTAATCTAGAAACTTCTAAAGTTCATATTTTATTCCATCAAACTCTTATTTAAATCCTAATGGTGAGTGTCTACATTTATGATCTACCTTTTTAAAGTGATGTGGTGTATAAAAATCCATTAGTTTTACACCTCTAATTTGTGTGCCTCCCACATACACTTACCATCCATAAACAAGTTATATCCCACCTTACATAGCCTCAAGTTATGTGCAAACCACATATACCCCTTCCCAATATACAACCACTCCTCTTAGATCTAACAATATTCTTCCTTACTTCCATATATATACCAATTATACTCAGCCAAATAATTATTTTTTGCTTTATTCCACTCCACCTTATCAATACTTCACTATCCCTTCTAGTGGTTACCAAACTAACCCCTATATGATCCCACCTTTCAAATTGATTCCTATTATGACAAAAACAAACTTTAGAAACATGGGTGCTTATGTTGAGTAGCTTAAGGATCCTCTTGATCTCAACATATGATGGGTTCTTATTCCACAACTCCTACCTAACCTTCCCAATTTTATAATGTAAGGATATCCCAACACATATGTCAAATCTTATGCTATGTGTATTATGGAACTCCTACCTTAAGATGGGGTTATTGCCAAAATTACCCCAAAAACTTGAGAAGGGATAATGTTGGCTACTATTACCACCTAACTAAGGCTTATATACATTTTTTCACCAACTCATGGCCAAGTTTGTCATAGCTTTAGATATGAATAAACTCCTAGATACTTGCATGATATTTATTGCACATCAAATAAAAAACATGATTAGGAAACTATCCATTTGATCATGAGATCGTATAAGGTCTCATATTCCTTTGGTAGCATACCCAACATGGATCAACAAGAACTATGTGACCTCTTATTCCACTCCCTTAATAAGGAGACAAGGGAGGATGTTTTAAAAGTTCCATATCAATCCTATGAAGAAGCTCTTGAGAGTGACTTGTAAATTAACTAGGCACCCATTGATAGTTGTCAAAGAACTTATAGGACCAATAGATGCATCATAACCCCAAACCAAAATAATTATGGGTTTAATAATGTGATTCCATATAATACTAATAACCAAGGTCACAAGGTCCTAAATCAAAATAGGAATGCCACTACCAATAACATCATTTATCAGAATAAGAAACCAAACCCTATGAATAATAATTAGTATCAATTCATGAAAAACACTAATAATATTAAAAATATGAGAGATATGAGAAAAAATACCCCTCTTTCCATTCATGTGATTAACTTCAACTGATCAACACCATGCAACATGAAACACCTACCTATTACCATGTTGATTAATTACCCTAGTTCTTGAACCAAACCTATTACCAGATAAATATTAAATAAGGGTTTGGTAAATAGGGAAAAACCTAAGGCCTAGGGAATATGATCCCAATGTCTGTTTCATCTTATAATTAGGTATTTGACATGATACTTGGAACTATAGGATGTATAATAAATTTATTAAAAGGCTCCTAGAAGATCAAAGTCAAACATTTCCTTAGGACCTTGAAAATGTCCCTATCAAACCTTAGAATAAAAACATCCAAATATTCCAAAACCTCTTTCTTAACCACCAAACACGTGCTACCTAAAATCAATAATAGGGTGGCCCATAGAAGCACCCAATTTAGCATTATCAACCCATGATGGCGCCCATGCTGCCAAAGACTCAACCTATATAAATACTTATACTGATGTAACTCCTCAGTTGGTAGTACAAATAAAAATTAGAATAATAGGATTTGTGAAACTATAAATTTAAGAAGAGGTGAATACCATTACTCACACAAGAAAATATCAGCCTATAACACTTCATCCCTCAAACATTTTATAATCTAAGTCTATCCTAAAACATAAGGAAAACTATGATTTTATGTCTAATATGACTAAGACCTTCTCCCACATTTCATTTCTTGATTTACTTAATAAATACCACACTCGTTGGTCATTCTTTCTTGATGCCTTAGGATTAGGAAAATTTTCTAGTGTTACTCCTCCATAATCTTAAATAAACCACATTGATCTAGATATGTTTCCACCTAGTCATAAATATTGAGATGCTAGATATTTCTTTCATTTGTATATTATTCCTCCTAATTTTTAAATGGCAAGGAGGGGAGATCTAGCCTTTTTTATACAATTTTGGATTTATAATAATTATGTGAAGAGAGCAATGGTGGGTGATGGAGTGACCATCAACATTATCCTCTTTTATTTAAATTAAAATAATGTTTTGTGGGGAAAATATCTATTATGCAACTCATAACATCCTATGAGGCTATGATAGCCTAAAATATACTTCTATAAGAACCATTATGATCTTAGTCATTATAGCTCCCAAGATGGTACTAATCAAGTTCTATGTGATAGATAAAGATACTAACTATAACATGATCTTGTAAAGGCCATGGATACATAGGATTAAGGCTATCCCTTCAACCTTATTTCAACAAATTTGATTCTTACACTTAGGAAAAGTTTTCATAAACTAGGGTATCCTAAACCACTTGATATGTTATAAGAAACCATGCATAAGCAACATGAGTTACACATCTATTACCATCTAGCTATCAACAATGTCATAAAATTATTGCATTTGATCAATGTTACTAAACTTTTGAATCCCATTGTGGTTATCTTAAATAATGGGGTTGAAATTCTTGAAGATCTGCTAAAAGATAAGTCTAAAGAAAAGGCCATAGTGATAACTGAGAAAGTCACTAGACTAGAACTAGTCACCAGTTTGGAAGACTCCACTATGTATATGATCAGTCTCTTGGAAAAATACATGCCACTTTTACTCTCATTTAACCCTTGAGGGCTATGGACATATAATTATGTAACAAATCAATGGTTATATTTATTACATGTTTGTTTACTTTCATTTGAAATGAATGCAAATATGAAATAAATACATATGTACATGATGCTTTAATTCACTTTAAATATATGTAATATTTTATATAATTTTAACTTTATCTTATGTGGAATCCCATTAATAATCAAACCCTTACACACTAGAATATTTAGTACATAAGCTAACAACTATGTTTCAAGTATTTATTTCATACATTATGCACAATAAATAATCTCTTTCTCCTCCTCATCTCCATGAGGGTGATAGATATTTTCCCTCTAGTTGGGTCTTTGTTATTAATCCTCCATAATATGAATAATCATATACTATTAAATTCCCATACTCAATCTATCTACACCTCTCCCCTATAGGATGTGTGCCTAGATGTTCAATTAGAAGTAACTAGGGTTTTCACTTGTGAGACTCTAAGGGATAAAATTATTAGTAAGAGAAATATAATATCATAATTACAAAATCAAAATTAGTTATTAAGTGAAAAGGTCACATGACTGTAAAATCACATTACATGTACACAGTCTTAAGAATATGGTAGTGTACACCATGTATATGCATCTAAACCTAGTAAAGTTTTGACTAGTACTCTTTCATATCCAAATAATCAAGTAAAACATAATGCATCTATTATAAGTGATATAAAAATATTACAAGGTTCCAATAAGTGTTAAAGTTAGATACTAGGCTAAATGATTAATATAATTTGATCAACCTTACTCATCTACACCCAATGAGGAGATCCATATATTATTGTGCATATCATAGAATGAATGGGTAGTACATCAATTCATGTTTATAATTAAAAAGAAAAATACAAAAAATAATGTATAATATGAATCAAATAGTGACACATCATCCAAATAACATACAATGGCACATGTACAACTTTAAAAAGGGTCAAATTTATAAATAATACAAAAGTGGTTACCAAATCATAACTCAGAATAGAAAAATGTTCACAAAGCATAATAAAAGTAAGAAATAATAAAACAATCATAGTAAGTAAAAGATGAAAATTTACCTCTCCAAAATGAGGCTCAAATTTCAAATTAGTATGGATTTGGTTTAAAATATCTACAAAAGTTTGATTATTATAGTAAGGGTTTGGGCAAGCAGGCTTAAGGCATCACTACTCCTATTTTAGCAATTGATAATGTTGATCAATAAGGTTTGGTATTTATTGAACATCCTAAGGCAAATAATTTATAGATACATTTTATCAAGTCAACATGTCCATATACATAGGAAATTTTATAAAAAAATCAATAACTTAAATTGTAAAGTCAAATCATGCTAAGACAATAAACATTCTAAAAATCTTTTATAGGAAAAGAGTCTCCATGACACCATATGCCTATAATAAACATAATTTTAAGGGGGGAAATCACACTTAATATTCCAAATCATTATTTAAAAATGTCAAATCCATAATATGAGGTAGTTCTTAATGCTTATCTGCATACAATAGAAATCAACACAAGCATTCTAGATTATTGTGATTATTATGATTTTGATGATGAACAATAATCAAATGCATATTAAAACACAATTCAACTACAACATATCAATCCCAATAAATGAGATATTATTCCTATTTTTGTCATAGGCCACATTGATAGTGAATCTTCCATGAGACTCATTAGTTAGTATGTTCCTCCCTTCTTGTATATAGTCTCATTCACTCTTTCCCCTTGTATATAGTTTCATTTGAAGTTACATGTACATAAATTATATCTATAAAATATAAAAAATAATATAATATTTCAAAAACACAAAAACATTCAAATATTTACTCAAAAAATACAAAATTATATATTGTGTGGATTGCCATGTTTACACTTCTTAAATTTTCTAGGCACTACATATGTTAATTATCATTGTATATCCAATTTTTATCATCCATACACAATTCACTTATTTTTGTTGAGTGCTTATAGATTGTTATAGGTATTAGGTCCACTACATTGATCTATATTTATTAGTATCTACCCTTTAGGGGTATATACATAGACACATGAGCTCTTCACTTGACACATTAGACTATATAGGGGCACCCTATACATAATTTTGATTACCAAGTTACAAATTTATAAAACTCTACATCATATATTTAGAATTCATACATATTGATATTAATCATGCTAAACTTAATCATAATTTTTTTGTCTACTATTACTTTATACTCAGCATATGTACATCTGAGCATACTTTAATTTATAGATTTCCTACTTTAGACTTCATTTTATGTTTATGATTCTTCTATTCAAGGGTATTTGAATATGCCATTTATCTATGGATCTACTCCACTTCTTTTCACTGTATCTATGATTTAGACATGTGCCCATGTCCTTGTGTGTGCTTTATTGATTATGTATGTATAAATTTGAACACTTTCTTAAATGTGACTCTAATAAATTTCCTATTGTTTGCATATATGTATATTTGAACATGTCATTATATTTATTTCTTTCTCATATTTATTGACATGTGCCCATGTCCCTTGTATTGTGGCCCCTTGGCCTACTTTGCATGTCTCATGTGTGTTGTATGTATGCTTTATTATATACATCATGGCCATGACACTTATATCTTTCTTATTACACTCTTCAATTTTAGATTCCAAGAGGGACCTCATGCATCTCCCATTCCTACTTGGGTGTTATGATGGATATCATACCCCATCCCCCTAGGTAGATACTCAAGTATGACATAAATTTGCTGTTCACATACATTGTTATGTCTATCTTGAAAACCTTGTGAATGGTATACCTTACATACTTCATACATTACAAACTTATGCCCATATTATCTTACATTACAATGTTGTGTATGCATATTATATTGTATTATTTTGAGGATATCATATATACTATGGCTAACACACATTTTACATATTTTTTTTGTTTTTGAGGATATTTCTTGTGTAAGTTCAACAACTCCCCTCAAAAGAGGGGGCATTCACATGGATTTGTCACAAATATCAAGCTATAAAAATGCACTCATAGAACAATTTTAAACACACAAGATCAAGATCAGATTATAGAAATTAGACTTAGGTAAAAATTATGGGAAATAATGACACAAAGATCAGTTACTATTGCACATAAATTAAAACATTCACAAATTAACACCCAAATTGGGACACTATAGCCACATGTAATGACTTTCTTAGATATGGTGCTACTATATAGTAGCTACAGTTTTATAAAAATCTAGATTATTTATAAATTTATAATAGGTAAAATCAAGTTTGCATATGTTTATTTATAAATTTACTAGTTTTGTTCAGTTTAGCTCAGATTCATACCAGTTTGCTTAGATTGGGGACATCATGTATGGCATGACCATTCCCATTTATAGTTCATATACTTAGATATATATTATTACAACTCAATCTAGAATTTATATGCTTAGATATCATATTTGGTGGTATGTGTTAAGCATATTATTTCCCTATGCTCATTTACACACCATTTGATTAGATGGAATGACAAAATTCATGTCATTCTTTACACTATATACATTAGAAACTATGCTCTAGGTTACACACCAAATTCATGCCTTACTCCATTTATAGTGGTTAACATTCTCAAGTGGCTCAGAGTTGTCTAATATACTTTAGTGGCCATAGATCCAACACCTCCAGTTAGATATCTCTAATTAGAGATTTTTAGTTACATCACACAATATTGGTTTCAAATTAATCTACTACACATGGGTAGGTAATGATTGGGTCATAGTCTAATTAACTTCTTCAGTTATTGACATGACAAGGTTAGACATACCATTAGTCAAATCCAAACTATTCATAGTTCATTATCCACCAAGTAGGGGTGGGAAATTATGGATTCAAAACTAGATGGAGTTATTAAGAAATCCATTAGTTCATTACAAGCTATTCACTTCTTTATCACTATATATACACACACGCACATAGGTTATCACCAAGTTTATGCATTGGTCTATGTACCTAATGAGGTGTATTCATTTATTTCCTATCTCTTATCCCTTTACTTACTTTTATATCCTTACTTAGTTTTACTTATTTACTCAATTTTGTCTTTACTTTTTATATCTCTTATGGATTGATTCATGCACATTTCATTTGTAGGACACACAATGGAGGATGCTTCATATACTCATATTCAGGCTCATAGGATTCACCTCTTAGGTAAGTCTAGGTATGCATATTTTTCCTTTATTTGACTCACTTTTATTTTATTCATTTATATAATAAATGGGAGGAAATGTAATCACCTAAAAATGACACTTGAGTTCTAAGACTACTACTTGAGACTACTTATCCCTATCTTATCCCTAGACCTATTATAAGGCCCATTTCCACACTTATCTAGCCTTTATGTGGGCCATATACATCCATATACATCCATAAAGTGCTCCTAAACTCTCATTATTACATTTATCCCTTCATCCCTTAGGTTTTACCACATGAACACTCGCATTATAATAGGGAAGGTAGTGCCACATGGCACTAGTGTCTCAATTTTTGTGTTATTGTCCTTTCCCTAATTTTTCCATAAATGGATATATTTTCAAATATTAGACAATTTAATGTCATAATATACCTCTTTTATCACCTAAAATAGCACTAAAATTGTATATATACGTGATTTTTATCCCTCTAAATACTATATGGAAATGAGATACAAATTACACATACAAACTCAGAATAAGTTTTGTATAATTAAGGTTGACAATCCCTATTTTATCCTAATTATAATTACAACCTTGTATAACATTACTAAGCTTAGATTATTCATATTTCCATTCTCAAGAACATTTAAATCACTCAAGTCAAAAATCAAACTAGCTTCACTTGCACTAGCACTTAGTTGGCGATAACTACATCAAGCTTGATCCCTCTTCAGAGTATTAGTATGTAGGAAAATCTCATCATAGTAGGGTGATGAGGATGTCTATCTTACCCCACTAACAAATAAAATTTATTTATTTTATCAAATAAATTACCTAATAACATATAAGATGAGGGTTTTCTCATAAAATTATTTAAAATAGGGATCTAAAAATTGTGCATGTAGGAACAAGATTGACAAACCCAAACACAAGTGCACCTAAAAGCTCAAAATAATTATTTATAGAGGACACTATCACAAAAATAGGGACACTATCACCACATGGAATTACTATTTAATTAGGTAGATGCTCTCTAAGAGGGGTTTTGACACATGGATCCTATTTTATACACTCAAACCAAACTCAACCTCAATTTTCAGCCTCTAGATCATCTATCTCAGTCATTTTCTAGCTAAGTTATCATCTACATTATTTATTGTTATTTTTATAAATTTTAAATTAAGTCAATTCTATAAAAAATTAGTCTTTATATTTATTCCATATTTCTAACCTGATTTACTATACTCAGTCCTTTAACAACATAGGATTTACCTTCATTTAAGTCCTATTGATTTAGTATTGAGTTTTACTATTGACTAATTTTAGGACTTGATGAATGTAAATATTATGTTGTTAAAGAAATGAGCATAGTAAATAAGGGTAGAAATATTCAATAAATACATCCACTAATTTCTTCAATAATTTACTTAATTTGACCTTTCTAAAATAGTAATAAATAATTTAAAGGAGAACATAGCTATAAAATGATTGAGACGAATGATCTAGAGGCTAAAAATTGAGGTAGAGATTGGTATGAATATCACAAATAAGATCCATGTGTTAAAAACCCTCATAGATAATAGCTCTCTAATTAGATAGTAGTTCTATGTGGCACTAGTGTCCCTATTTTGGTGGTAGTGTGCTCTATGTAGAGTTATTTTAAAATTTAAGGTGCACCTATGTCTAGGAATATTAAGCCTTTTCATGTATGCACGAGTTATAGAACCATGTATATGACATATTTTGATTGATTTTATGAGAAAACCCTAATCTTCCATGATTTTAGGGCATCTAGTTGATATAATCAGTAAAGTGTGTTTGTTATTGGGGTAGGCTAGACATCCTCAACACCCATTTGTGATGATATTTACCTACATACCAATACTCCAAAGAGGGATAAATCTCAATATAGCTATCCCCACCTAAGTATTGGTGCAAGTGTAAGTGTAGCTAGTATGATTATTGACCTGAGTGATTTGAATGTCCTTGAGACTAGAAATATGAGTAATCTAAGATTAAAAATTTTGTATATGGTTGTATGTAGAAGTAGAGCATAATAGGGACTGATAACCTTAATTGTGCACAACTTATTCTAAATTTATATGTGTAATTTACATCTCATTTCCATCTATTGGTTATAAGATTAAAATTCATTTATATATATATTGTTATGGTGCTTGTGTGGGTAATAAAAGAGGTCTAATCTAACCCTAGGTTATCTAATATTTGAAAATATATTTTTTTGTGTTAAAAATAGGGAAAGAACAATAATGCCAAAAAACTAGGACACTAGCACCATGTGGTGCTAATGTCCCTAATATGGTACTAGTGTCCAAGTGGAACAACCTAAGGCATGAAGGGACAAGATGTAATAATGAGGGTTTAGGACTACTTTAAAGATGTCTTTGGACACCTGTGGCTTACATAAATGATGTTTAAGTGTGAAAATAGGAACTAAGATAGGTCTAGGGTTAAACTATGGATAGGTGGTCCTAACTAGCACTTAATTATATTTTTAGGTGATTACATTTGCCACCCCTTTATCATAGAAATACAACAAAGTGAAATGACTATGATAAATAAAAAATAAGTTTACCTATACTTACCTAGGAGGT
The DNA here is from genome assembly GCA_037957365.1 of Torreya grandis. NCBI lineage: Eukaryota > Viridiplantae > Streptophyta > Pinopsida > Cupressales > Taxaceae > Torreya > Torreya grandis. The sequence continues at coordinate 564,164 of JARHVA010005543.1, read as the reverse complement.
GAAGCCCATGAGTCTATATTTTAGTATGTTAATCATGCTCCATTGTGTTTCCTACAAATGAAATGTGTATAAACCAATCCTTAAGAGCTATTAAAATTAAAGACAAAATTGAGTAAATAGATAAAACTACGTAAAGGTATAAGGAAGAAGAAACGAATGAATACACCTCACTAAGTATGTAAACCAATGCATAAACTTAGTGATAACTTGTATGTGTATATAGTGATCGATTGGTGAATAAACTAGACTGAGTTAATGGCTTGCTTAATCCTCATGTGTGTAAGGGATCAAGAACTCAATCCAATTTTTAATTTATCATTTTCAACCCTACTTGGTGGATCATGAACTATGAATATATTATAATGGACTAATGGTGTGACCAAACCTCTCATGTAGGTGGTTCAATAACTCCATTAGATTATGAATCCATCATTCCTTACCCATGTGTAGTAGATGCATCTAAAATTGAAACTACACAATGTAACTAAAAATGTCTAACTAGAGATATATAACTATATATATCAGATCTATATCCACTCAAGTATATTAATGATGTAGAGAATTATGATAAAATATTCAAACTCACCATTCTTTACTCTGATCTTGTATATTAAACTTAACTTTTAAAGGCATTACTCTCTTTTACAACTTCAATTTGTAACAAAATTCTTACAACCTCTCATTAGTTTGATAGCATCATCTTCTTACATGACCCTATTTAATAAGCACATTTGAGTCCTTTATCTCTATAATTAGACCCTAAAAAAAAAATTTATTCATCCCCTCAACTCATTATGTTCATTGATTCATCTCCTTTCACTCCACTCACTCACTAGATTCACATAAGTTCACAATATAAGGTTTTAAACACTAGTTTCTATATTAGAGTTCATGAGTATAAAATTCCATCATGGATTACTTCATATATTTAAAAAATACGTGACTCAACCCCCTTTAACCTCTCACTCACTCTCCATCATCCACTGACACACCTCAAGTTCAATAGTGAGCTTACTTACTTGTAGCCCTTTTTTCATAAATTTCCTTAGTTAGGACATTCTATGAGTCTTGCATAAGATTTAATCTATATTTAGGCACCCTATATCTTCTTACTACTTCTCACAAATTTTTATAACCTAACTCTTTGTGTAGATACTCTTTCCCTTGTAATTACCTTACCAATTAGGCCTTCTAGCCTTAAACACAGCCACAATGCTAGTTTTGTACTGTACAGACATGGGACCAAATCAAAACATATCTAATCCTATATATGGAATTTAATAAAAATATGTTATAAAATGTAGAGGAATTTCACTAGTTCATTTAATAGTTATTGGTCTTTGAAATATAAAACCCTAACTTCATAGTTTGGCATACCTATAAAAGCTGAGGATGTTAAAATGTCATATATTTGGATTCAAAACATTTAAAACAAATTTGAGACATTTCCAAGGTATGTTCTATCAACATCCACCTTTAAAAATGTTTAATTATCCTTATTCTATCTGGTTATGGCTTATAGCAACATAAAATACAAAACTCTGAGTCCTTTTATAGGACTATGTCAACACATTTGGAGATTACCTAAGTTTGAAGGCTCTTAAATAATTTTATAAACCTTCCATTACTCTATTTCACATTTTCAACCCATATTAAACCCAAATTAGGAAATTATATTCATTTCTTGGGAACATAAAGGATTTCACCTTTGTTTTCACCATGACTATCTATCTCAAGATAGGGTATAGACAGAGTGATGAAGTTTTCATGATTGAAAACTGATCTTAACTTTTCACATTATTTTTGGCATTTAAATAACCCCCATACACTAAATTAAAATGTCCAATTCAATTTTAAAATCTAAAATCTTCTTGAGAAGAGTTAAACCACCTTGTTTTCCTAGTATGTTAATTGTGACAAACACACATGAGACTCTGAAGGATTGAGTTATTTCCTCCTTGATTTATTACTTTAGAATGAAAATGATAACACCATAATTAATTATATAATTCATATATAAATTTGATATATTCATACCTTGTTTTTACTTGCATTGATCATACTCTAAGCTATCAGAACCAATCTTTTCTTAACTATCTCAGCCATGCATAGGGTTTAAGGATAGAGACTAAATTTTCCTAAGTTCTCTTATTTTTAACACCATAAAATACCATCCCAAGGATTATATAGTGTAGATAAAAATAAAATTGAATACACATTATTGTCATATATCAATAACTCTCATACAAATCAAGTTTACTTGTTTCTAATTGCAATCTAATTTTATTCTTAGATCATCGCCCTGTATTCTTTGATCAATACCTAAAACAACACAAATAATTATATATCTACAACCTAAATAAATTTTAAAAACAATAAATAATCAATAAAAATTCATTTACCTGGCATGAGAGAGTAAAAATTCACACACAACTCTTCTTTATTAACATGCACCTTCAACTATTACATATATAGTCCATTCTTGGACTCTACTATCTTTTTGGAGAGTATATCTTCTTATCTTTTATTCTTCTCTCCTCACCTTTGAATATCTCTCATCTCTCTTACACTCATGATACAACTACTATTTTCCTTCACATTTATGTTTGTTTTTTGTGGTTATAATCAAGACTCTTCCACCACCTTTTTCCTATGACATGACATTTTACATGTAGTTAATACACATAAAATTCTTAGACTACCTCATAACTTATTTATTTAACATCCCCTTATACTCTTCTGACCCCTAGGACCCTTTTACAAGCACTCTCTCAACTACTCACTTCTTACTATTCCCATGGTCCTTCTATGTTTAGGTCTAGGATTTGAATTTCAAACTCTCACTTGTAGAGGGAAAACTCTAAGACATTCAAAACACACTCTTGATGACTCAATATGAATGTAAAGACAAAAAATAGATCCTAAAGGATCCCTAATAGAAACCTATACCCAAAAAGGGATCATCTATGACCCCTAACTAAATTATGAGTCTTAAACAATTAAAAATCATGTTTGTGTACTAGATGCTCCTACATCATACTCCCCAAGAGGGATAAAAACTTATTACTAACATAATATTCTTCTTTCTTTCCTTCCAATTCATTATTTTAATATCTTCTATTCTCACCTTACTATTATTCCTCCTTTCTTGCTCCTTTTTCCTCATTAGAATATTGTATTTTTGCTTCCTTACCTTGTTTATTTTCCTTGAAAACTCATTATATATCTCTATGAGATGTACCACCTACTAAAACTCTTTTTGCTTTAAATTTTATACCTTTTCTAACTCAATTTTTCCTTCATCAAACTTTTCTTCTAAAAAATGGTTCTCACTTTTCATTCTTGCTCTTTCTCCATGGCTTCTTTATTCATTGATCTCACTTGGTTCATGATTCTTTAGTTGTCTTTACTCCTTGTTAATGCTAGTTCCTTTTTCATTGTGATCTAATAGACTCATATACATCTCAACCTTTGTCACTTATTCAATAAGGCTCTATTTTTATGCCTCTTCATTACACTTCGCCATCTCTTCATGTGTCTTCACATAAACTTGCTCATCTTGAAATAATAACTTCTTATCCAATTCACCTTCATCATGGTATAATATTATTTGGCATCTTATTATCTTTCCATCATTATGAATTTCAATAAAAAAATCAACTATAACTTCACCCATTTAAATAAATTACTTTTTTAACTTGTTCATGTTTTAGTTTCTTGTTTTCTATTTTGTTTGTTTATAGCTTTACTTCCTATTGTAACATATAATTGCATCATGTGATAGGGGTATTCAATCTCTCTCACTCCAAGATACAAAATAGGATCAACCCTAGGCTGTTGGTATCCTATGATGGTATTGAAACTCTAGAGAGGGCTAGTTCCTCTTGGTACATCACCTAAACTACTAGTTTTAACTTGTAAAAGAGGTAAAAGTGATACAAGGGATAACTAAAATCATAAAAATGGTGATACACCAAATTGAAAGACACTCAAAAATTCTTAAAATTGAAATTGAAGAAGTTGAAAGATAAACTTCACTCACACAATCTCTCAAACTGGTCATTTACATCAATATTTATAGACTAGGCTCACTAGACAAGAGATGGAGCATGGAGGAGTATCCAAACTCACACTATACCTTCATTAGTGGTCAAAAGAGCACAAATTCATACCTAAAAACACCTTTAAATATGTACAAAAAGTAAAGAAAGAAGGATAATCACTAATGAAGAATACTCCTCCATAAAGTAATCATGTACAAGATAATTAGAACACTAGATGTAGGCAAAGGGATAGGTAAAATAAATTATCTTATTACCTTTTCAAATGAGATTATATCTTTACAATGGAGAGAAAAAAGGGATATATAGAAGAATAGAAGAGAAAGAAGAAGAGAAAGCTTATAATATTCAATAAATGTACTTTAACCACCATTTTTTTCCCTAAAGGACTTATCAACCTTTATTTTATAATATTATTTGATCAAAGTTGATTTAAGAGCTTTGATTGCCCTATAAAGGCACTTGAGGACAAAAAATGTTTTATGACTGCTAATGTCATCATCCACTATTTGGAGGCAAGATATTCTTGTTCTATAAGTCTCATTCAATGCCTTGAGTTGATTTAGAAAACTTTCTTAACTCCTCTTAACCTAGTCTTAACCCTAAGATTAAAGTGAAATATATACCACAATTATTTCATTTCAAGGTTGAACATATTTACTACATGTTAGGTTGTGGAGCTAAAAGCTTCACTGATGTAGACATGGAGGAGGTTGCTGAGAGGTTGCTGAGTTACAGAGCAACCGATGTTGGTCTGATTAGCCGATGTCAGTCATATACAGTGTCAGAGCAGCTGACATCGGTCAAGAGTCGGCCAACATCGATCACCTCCAGGCAGACAGGAACTAACGTCGATCGCTTGTGCAATTTTAGAACTGTTGGTTACACAAATAGTTTGTTAACAAATCGAGTGTTTGCATGTTAAGAGCCAATTTTAGACTTGAAGCTGTGGATCTAATTATTGTAATTAGATGTCTAATTATTGTTTGCATGAGATCTATATAATAGACTCATGGGCTGTATTGTAATTTGTGCTAGAGAGTAAGAGAGCAAAATATTAGCTCCTTCTGTGTGTGAAGAGAGCATGGTGTGTTCCTCCTAATACCACACTACCAAGTGTGGGAGTTGGTTTGGAGAATCAGAAGGGTTCTTCATGTATGTATGATCTTGGTGAGCAGGTGTGCATGGCTACATTAGGAGATTTGCATGGTAAGTAAGATCATTGATCTGTAGGTGTATGTGTGTCCATAGTCTAGGTTTGTAGGTGGCAGCAAGATCAAAGTGACAACAACACAATAGGGAGCAAGATCAGGTAGGATCTACTTGGAGTACAGTGTGTACTCAGAAAGAAAGCAAAGAGGAAGGCAAGGAAGATTCTTCCAAAGTAAGATCATTTGAGTTGCAGGTTGTTGCAGGTTCATGGGAGATCTACTTGGAGTGTGTTTTGCACTCAGTTGAGTATGTTTATATACTCAGTGTACTCGCAGTAGTGGATACTGACTGGTTAGAGGTGAACACCAACTCTGTGTTTGAGTTGTGTGTTGGGACCGTAAGAGAGAGAGTGAGATCTTGAAGGTGAATTACTGAACACTTGGTGTGGCAAACCTATAAGGTGGAAGAGTGTGGTGTCTCTTTGTTGTAATTATTTTCTAGAAGAGTATTAATACAAGTTGTGTATTGTCTCTCATATTCTGTGTTATTTTTACTTGTGCATTTTGGTTAATTTCTACATATTAAGTTGCTTGTACATGGTAATCAATGGTGCTTCCATGGGTTCCTAATAGTTGGTATCCGAGCTAAGGTTGCAGGGAGCAAGGTTGTTTGATTACAGGTTAGTCTCAGGGGTTTTTGATTGAGTGGGAGTACAGCAATGGCAGAAAAAAGTAAGCTAAGAATGGCGAAATTGAAAAGCACAAATGGTCAATTACGGTGTTATGGAAAGACAGAGCAGGTAAAGAAATATAGTTGGTTGGTTGAAGATCAACATGAAGGAACTAAAGAAGCAGATGTTGCAGGTGTTGTTGCATAGGATTCTCTAGTATGTTTCTTGGATAAAGTAGAATCTTGTTTTATAGATTATGTTGCCTCTTTCCATGCAGCCTAAAAAAGAGTATTTTTCCATGTTAAGGTCTTTGAAGACTTTGGAAAGATTTATTTAGGGGTTGGTGTGCCTTGCCAAAGAATTGTCAAAGGGGAAGTGAAGCTAAAATTGCAGGCGGCCAACACATGGGTGTTGAAGGAGGTCATGCAGGTCCCAGTGTTGAAGATATGGCTAATTTCTTCAGGAAAGTTGGGTGATGAGAGATGCATAAGAACTCTCACAGTGGATGCACTTGAATTAGTTGGTGGTAAGAAAGTAGGTACTCTTTATCTACTTGCTTATATTACTGATTCTTATTCTATTGTGGAGACGTGGCTTTGTAGGCTTGGTCACATGAGCAAGAAGGAGATGCATGTTCTTAAGAGGAAGTCAGATGTTTTTGACAGACTTAAGAACTAGAAAGCCTTGGTGTTTATGGAGGAGATGGCAAATATAGATCAGTGGAGAAGGCTAAGTAACTCTGAGTAGAGTAGTTTGGATAGGGATTTGATTTAAAAAAAGCTCGTAGGTAAAAAGTCATCACTCACAGGCATACACAAGTATTGGCATCAGTCAAGGGTAATCAACATCGAACAGACAGGTGCTGATGTCAGTCATGTGCAGACTAGAGAAGTTGGTGGTGTCAAGTAGGTGGAGACTAATGTCGACAAGATAATTGGCATCGTTAACCTGGACAGTCACATGGAACCGACATCGATCAGATGCAGACTGTGTGGTGACCGAGGTCGGTCACTGAGACATACTTTGGGTGGACAGGAAGCTGTCAAGGAGTCTCAAATGCCCATGGGGAGGACTGAAAGTGTAACTAAGCCTCAAATTCATTATTCATCTTCTTTATACTAGTTGCTCACTGTAGAGCAGGAAGGATCCAGGAAATAGTGGGAGCATGGCATATATAAGATGCAGAACCAAATGGGAGATTTGGTAGGGTTGCCAGCTGATATGAAAAGCACTGAGATGAATGGATACCTTGGTTAAAGAATAGAGAGAATGGACATGTGAGATGGAAGGCCAGGTCATATGGTCTTGAGGAAGCTACAGGATAGTGGTATAGGTTTTGACAGGTGGATGACAAAGCAGGGCTTTAGTCAATGTCAATGTAACCATTGTGTTTGTCTTACTAGGTGGATGATGATAGCTACATTATCTTGTTACTGTATGTGGATGGTATGTTAGCTAGCAGGTTTGTACATACAGGGTTTTGTTGAGCTAAGGGTAAGGTTAGTTCAGTGGCATGTCATGAAGAATTTGGAGTAGCAAAATTCTTTGGCATGAGAAACATGGAAGATCACAGGTTGATTTTGTCTCTAATGGGAGCTGATGTGAATTAGGTGTTGGCAAGGTTCAATATGCAGGATACAAAACTGGAGCACACCAAGGGCTGGACAGTTCAGTGTCCGAAATCACATGAGGTCTGGTATAGACCTAAGTTTGCCCAAGCAGTGGGTGTTATCAAAAAGTTTGTAGTCAATCCGAGAAGGAAGCACTGGAGGGCAATTTAGTGGATTCTTAGGTATCTAAGAGGGACCAGTAGTAGGGATTCATGCTATGTAGGGCCAAGTACTTCGGATGTGGCAAGTTACTTGGATGATAGGTGGTTCACCACAGGGTTTGTGGTGGTTGGTCTTCAAGGTTGGGCTTAAAGAGGGATACAAGCTAGGAAACAAATTAGATGATGTATAGGTACAAGTACAGTGTAGCTATTTATCTCCAAGTGGGAGATTGTTAGGTTATGGAGCTAAAATCTTCACTGATGCAGACATGGAGGAGGTTGTTAAAAGGTTGTTAAGTTGCAAAGCAACTGACATCAGTTTGATCGATTGACGTCAATCATATACAGTGTCAGAGCAGCCGACATCAGTCAGGAGTCAGCCGATGTCAGTCACCTCCAGGCAGACAGGGACCGATGTCGGTCACCTGTGCGGTTTTGAAACTATCGATTGCATGAATAGTTTGTTAACAAATTGAGTGTTTGCATGTTAAGAGCCAATTTTATACTTGAAGCTATGGATCTAATTATTGTAATTAGATATCTAATTATTATTTACATGAGATCTATATAATAGACTCATGGGTTGTATTGTAATTTGTGCTAAAGAGTAAGAGAGTAAAATATTAGCTCCTTTTGTGTGTGAAGAGAGCATGGTGTGTTCCTCCTAGTACCATAGTACCAAGTGTGGGTGCTGGTTTGGAGAATCAGAAGGGTTCTTCATGTATGTATGATCTTGGTCAGCAGGTGTGCATGGCTATGTTAGGAGATCTGCATGGTAAGTAAGATCATTGATCTATAGGTGTATGTGTGTGCATGGTCTAGGTTTGTAGGTGTGCAAAACCAAGTTGATTTGTAGGTGGCATTAAGATCACAGTGACAGCAACACAACAGGGAGCAATATCAAGCAGGATCTACTTGGAGTATAGTGTGTACTTAGAAAGAGAGCAAAGAGGAAGGCAAGGAAGATCCTTCCAAAGTAAGATCATTTGAGTTATAGGTTGTTGTAGGTTCATGAGAGATCTACTTGGAGTGTGTTGTGCACCTAGTTAAGTATGTGTATATACTTGGTGTACTCGCAGTAGTGGAGACTGACTGGTTGGAGGTGAACACCAACTCTATGTTTGAGTTGTGTGTTGGGACCGTAAGAGAGAGAGTGAGCTCTTGAAGGTGAATTATTGAACACTTGGTGTGGTGAACCTGTAAGGTGGAAGAGTGTGGCATCTCTTTGTTTTAATTCTTTTCTGGAAGAGTATTAATACAAGTTGTGTATTGTTTATCATATTCTGTGTTATTTTTGAATTCTAGTTACTTGTGCATTCTGGTTAATTTCTGCATATTAAGTTGCTTGTACATGGTAATCAATGGTGCTTCCATGGGTTCCTAACACTACATCACATCTCCCACTTGGTCTTCTAGAATCCTCTAGATACTTTGTGAAGGTTTGTCACCTTAGCATTTAATGCTTGGAGACCTTGAGGGTGACTTTGATTACCTTCTTGAACCTCTATTAATGAGCAATGACCTAAAATACACTTATACAACCATTTATAACTCCATTCTTGCTCATAACATATCCTATAAAGGCTTTTTTAGGGTTAATATCCACCATTTCAACTACAACATTAACTAATTTTAAATATATATTTCTCCAATTGTAAATAAACATCATTACAAAGTGGGTGAAAAAAATTCTAATGCAACAAGCAGCATTGAAAATAGAGTTGTGGATCAAAAGATATGGCTTAAAAACCAACACATAGTCAAACAAAATCACATCAACACCTTCAAAACACAACAAAATGGAAACTTTTAGAGCAATATATGACCAAAACCCATCATATCTTATATTTATAACAATATCTTAAAAAGATGCTCAAAAATGAACTGGTACAAGGGTGATAATCATATTTATAATAGGATAATTAAATGTTAAACTCTTATATAAGCATACAATGAATTTATTATGATCATATATTCTAAATATAGGAAATAAAGCTAGATTAGAAATAAAAATGATAAATAAGAGAGTACTTAGCTTGTTCTAATTCTAATCTAGTTCTAGATCTAGAATAGGCTAATAGCAAGTGAGAGACTTTGGTTCTAGATTAGTTGTTAGATTATATATCTAGTGTCTTTAGTTATTTAAATAGTTACATCAATCTTGGATGGTTGTGTTGATGCTACTATCTAAGTATGATTATAGTATCATGTATAAAATATCTATGGAAATAAGATGCAAGCACCTAGATACATTTGGGTTTGGCTTCACCTTTACTTTGGTACATTTATATTTGGGCGATGGATTGTCACTCCTTATTAAATGGTAAAACCCTAGATTTTCATCTTTAATGTGACCTTGGAGGAAAATGGGTTAGTTGGCATATAGTGTCGAGCTAACCCAATAACCCCACTATCAAAGGATACTACCTACATATCCAATACTTTGAAGAAGGCCTTAGACTAATGTAGTTATCACTTATAGGTTGGCTTGTGTGTGAATCATGCAATTTGTGTAAAGTAATTACAATAGTGACCTATTTTATAAATTACCAAATCAATCTCTTGGGCTAATCCTTTATTACTTTAGACTCGTATATGTCTTGTACCTATAATTAGTATGTTGAATGCTTGATAGCATGACTTTTAATAAGTTATTTGATCTCTTTGGTATTTTCTAGGTTTTATAGATGATGAATGAATTAAGGTTGATATTTTATTTATATTGATCTTAATGGGAGATAAATCACATTAAATTACTTAATTTCTCCATTAAGATACATTTCATTGAAAATTAGATGACTTTATGGCACTGGACACTTACATCAATGTAGGATAGTAATGCCAACACTACTATTTATCCTAGATGTTAGTTTCTAAGGAGTATAAAACCATGTATAAGATCTAAAATTATAGATGTGTAAGATAATTACGTTTTAATAATTTTAGGTAAGATAGAATGTTGTTTCATCAATATATAAAATTTTCAAACTAAGAGATTGGCCAAGGGATGTAGGATAGAGCAAATATGAGGCTTACATAGTCAAGGAGAATGTAGAACTAAAAGGAATAGCCAAGGTCTCATTTTTCCAAGTGTATAAGATTGAGGTGCTAAAAAATCACAAAATATCATCTAGATTTAATCCTCATTTAATATAGTAATGAAATTTCTAGTTTAAAGGAAAAGAATAATTACTTTGGAATGTATGCACACCTTATCTTTGATTGAGTTGAATTTTAGTACTTATTTAGTGGCTGACTTGCAACCAAGAGAATTTTATAATGTAAAATTAGTGCATATAATATGTGTTAAAATTACTTGAAAGAGATTGAAAGAAAAGAGTGAGGTTTAGGAGTACACATTTGTGTTGATGTAACTACCTTACCTATTGGTAAGTTGTCGTGAAAAATATGTATCATTATAAGGACCTAAAACTAAGATTAGGATAAATATAGATAAAATATTTTAAGTGCATACATCCAAAGATATATATAGAGAGATATATTGGAAGGCACATTCCCCCAACTTTAGAACATAAGTGAGTTGACATCTAGTAGTTAAGATTAGCTCAACCATGTAACCCAATGATACTTATAACCTAGTGAGGATGGATGATCAAGTCCAACCAAAAAACTTGGTAATATTGAGTTCTTTGATCACCTCAATCATACCAAATGTGAACCAACTATTATATTATATTGGTTTAATACGTTATGTAAAATTCCATGGGGTATCATACATTCAATGGTTTTGGAATGTAAAATTGATTTGGATTTTGCAACATTAGGCACATGTTATATAGCATATGCACTTTAAATATGTATCATGTTGAAATTTGTATAAAAATAGTACCAATGTATAGAATTCTACCATAACTATTATTAGATAGTAGAGCCTGATTTTATTATAATGCCTAATTCCTAATGGAGGGTATTGTGGGGCTCCCCCACTATGGTCACCATGAGGATTTGGGGGGTAGTGATCTACATGGAGCCCCCATGGAGGGATTTTTTGGAAGCACCCTTGAAGTGATTTTCTTTTTTTTTTAAATACATTTTAAAATATTGTAATTTCATAGTAAATATAGACCATTCAATATTAGGTCACATATCTGATAGTAGAAATTATGTTGGCGCATTTTTTCCCTAATATATAACCCTACTTTGATATGAGGGAATTGTAATCATAGTGGTGTATTATGTGTGAGTGAAGAGGAGAATGTAATGGATGTATTTCAAGTTTATCCCTTCATTTATTAGATTGAATAATAGAAGAACTAGTTATTTTTGTGTGGACATAGCCCATATTGGGTGAACAACGTTAAATCTATGTCGCTCTTATATCATTATTTTTGTATTTTATTTATATATTTATTTCATTAATATTTCTCTACATTATATATTCCTATTAGATTCAAAAGTTGATTTGGTAGATAAAGTAACAGGAAAATAGGGTTCATGGTTCAAGTAGGAGCAATGGTAGAAGAAGGAAAGTTTAAGGTCAAGAAGTTCAACAACTAAAACTACCAACTATAGAAGATGCAAAGGGAGGACTATATATATCATAAATATCTTTTCCTACCATTCATAATAATAAAAAATAATCTAGTGACTATGAATGATGAAGAATTGGAGGTTCTTGATAAGAAGGCACTAGGAATAATATGACTATGCCTAGTAGCATCGGTGGCCTTCATTATTTCAAAAGAAAAGATAATAGAGGATGTTATAAAGGCATTTTATAGAGTTTATCAAAAATCCTCATCCTCTAACAAGTTATTTTTTATGAAGCATTTATTTAATATGGAGATGTCAAAAGGTGGGTCTGTTATTGATCATTTAAATGAATTTAACATGATCATAAATTAGCTAAGCTCTATAGGAGTAAAATTTGATGATCAGGTTAGGGATATTTTGATTTTTTACTCATTACCAGACAGCTAGAATGGCTTGGTCATGGATATAATTATGTCTCTAGTTATAACACTTTAAATTTTGATGATGTTATTGGTGTTATTATTGGCAAGGAAATGTAATGGAAAAGCACATGTGAGATATTAGGTAATGATTTGAATATGGAGAATAGGGGAAGACAAAAAGATAAATGAAATGGACCAAAGAATAATGAGAATTTTAAGAAGGGAAAATCAAAATATATAGGAATGTTAGTGTGTTATTATTATGGGAAGAAAGGACACATAAAAAGGATTGTTGGTCTTGAAAAGGAAAACAAGGAGATGGATGGCAAGATAAAAATTAGAAAAAATGTATTAGGTAATGTGTTGTAATATTATTTATTCCTTTCATCAGATAATATTACTAATTCTTGAGTGTTATATTTAGGGGCTTCATTTCATGTTACACCCCATAGGAAATATTTTCAAGACTATGTTCAAGGTGATTTTAGATAGGTTTATTTGGGTGATGTTGAACCTTATAAAAATGTTAGAAAGGGTAAGATACATATAAAATTATAGAATGAAAAGAAATGGTTACTAAAAGAGGTGAGACATGTTATTTAGTTGAGAATAAATCTAATTTTAGCAAGGTAGTTGGGAAGTGAAGGCTGCATAGTTACATTAGCAAAATATTCATGGAAGGTCACTAAAGGATCACTAGTACTAGTAAAAGGAGATAAGGTAGGTACATTATATTTATCTATTGGTAATGTTGACTCTTCTATTAATTTAGCTTATATTGAATTGGATAAAAAATTATGGCACCACAAACTTGGGCACATGAGTGAGAAGGGGATGTAAATTCTTCACTCAAATAATTTGCTTCCATAATTTAAGAAGGTAGATTTGGATTTACGTGAGCAATGTGTGTATGGAAAATAGAAGAGAGTCATATTTCTTAGATTTGGGAAGACAAATAAGGATAAAAAGCTAGAGATTGTGCATATAGATGTATGTGTACCGAGTCAAGTATCATCCCTTGGTGGATCTTCTTATTATGTTACTTTTATTGATGATGTAAATAGGAAAACTTGGGTTCACTGCATACAAAAACAATGATGTTTTCTATACTTTTAAAAAATGGAAAGCTTTGGTTGAGAATGAGACAAGAAATAAGTTAAAGTATCTCAAATCATCTAATGGAGGTGAATACTATAACAAGGATTTTGATAATTACTATTCATCCCATGGGATTTGTACAAAAAAGATGGTTCCAAGAACACCATAATAAAATAGTGTATTAGAAAGGATGAATAATACAATCATGGTGTGTGCAAGGACCATGAGATTGTATTCAAAGTTGACCTTATAGTTTTGGGTAGATGTTATGGATATTGTTGTTTACTTAATAAATATATGGTTTTCAAGTCCTTTGGATGGTGGCATTCCATAAGAATCATGGATATGTAAAAAGTTAGACTATACATTTATAAAGACTTTCGATTATGAAGCATTTGTCCATATTGATAAAGAAAATAAAACCAATCTTGAATCAAAATCCAATAAATCTACTTTTATTAAATATAGAGTTAATGATTTTTGTTACCATTTATGGGAATATTAAAATATCAAAATAATTATGAGTAGATATGTGATCTTTAATGAAAATTTCATGTACAAAGATTAGTTTGAGGGAAAGAAACAAGAAAATCCAAATATAGAATATGCATTACTTGATGAAATCATTGGAAATGAAATTCTAACAGTGCCAAAAAATCCAAATATGAAAAAACTATAATAACAAGTACCTCAAACTCTTGAAAGTGTAGTCAAAAGATATACCAGAGTAAGTAGACTCTTCGAATGATACTCTCCTTCACTTCATTATATATTATTGACTGATGGGGGTGAGCCAAAAAGTTATGAAGAAGAAATGCATGTAGAACCCATAAAGAAGTGGGGGAAAGTCATAAAAGAGGATATGGACTCCTTGGTACATAACCAGACTTTGGATTTGGTTTAGTTTCTTGTAGGTAAAAGAGCATTATATAATATATAGGTTTATAGGTTGAAGTAAGAATATGGAGGCAAAAAGAGGTACAAATCTAGGCTTGTTGTAAAGGGGTTTGCAAAAAAGAAGGGTATAGATTTTGATGAAATATTTTCTCCAATTGTTATATTGACTTATATAATAATTGTTTTAAGTTTAGTAGTAGTAGAAGATTTTCACCTTGAATAGTTATATTTGAAGACTATTTTCCTTCATGGTGACTTGGAGGAGGAAATATATGGAGTATACATAGGGATACAAATTCAAAGGTAAGGATAAAGTGGTTTACAGGTTGGAGAATCATTTATATAGCCAAAAGCAAGCTCCAAGTTAGTCATATTTTAAATTTGACGTGTCTATGGCAGAACAAAGTTATAGTAGATGTCATTCTAACCATTGTGTTTATTATAAGAGATTAGATAGTGTAAATTATATAATCTTTTTATTATATGTTGAAGGCATGCTTGTTGTAGGGTCTAACATGGAGGATTTAAATGATCTCAAAAGAAAACTATCAAATTCATTTGCAATGAAGAATTTGGGTACTAAAAATTAAATACTTTGTATGAGAATAACAAGACATAGGAAAAATATAAATTTGGCATTGTCTCAAGAAGATTGCATCAAGAAGGCGTCAGTCAGATTCAATATGAAATATGCAAAACTAGTGAGTATGCCTTTGGGAGGGTTCTTTAAATTAATCAAGGAATAGTGTCTAAAATTTTAGGAATAAATCAATTACATGTCTAAATTTCCCTATTCTTCAGTAGTTGGAAGTTTAATGTATGTTATGGTGTGCATGAGACAAAACATTACTCATGCAATGGGCATTGTCATCAGGTTTATGAATAATCTAGGAAAGGAGCACTAGGATGCAATCAAGTGGATTCTTACGTACTTGAGAGGGACCAATGATAGATAGCTATGATATGAAGGATCAGATGTTACCTTATAAGGATATTTTGATGAACACATAGCTAGAGGTTTAGATGGTAGGAGGAGAAGCACATGTTATATTTTAACTGTTGGTGACACAATAGTTAATTGGATTTAAAAATTACAGAATATAGTTGTTTTGTGACCTATAGAGGTAGAGTATGTTGCATTTATAGAATTAAGTAAGGAGATGATATGGATGTAATAGTTCATGTAATAGTTGAGGCAAAATTAGGAATATTTTAGGTTGTATAGTGATATCTAGAGTTTAATTCATTTAACAAATAACTCAGTGTTCCACTCAAGAACCAAACATATACAATTGAGGTATCACTTCATTCATTTAATCTTGGAATATGGTCAACTAAAGTTGGAAAATATCCATATGAGTTAGAATCCTATAACTATGCTAACAAAGGTAGTCACAAAGGAGAATCTAGAGAGTTGTTTAGCTTTAATAGGTCTTAAGGGATAACAAGGAAGATGAGAAACATACCAGGGGCCAAGTTCAAATAAAATTCCAAGGAAGAGTTATAGCAATGGATTTCTAACAATCAATCTCTAAATGGGATATTGTTGGATGGTAGAGCCTGATTTTATTAGAATGCCTAGTTCTATATGCGGGGTGTGGGGGGGATCTCCCCTCCCCCCACATGGTTTCCATGGGGGTCTAGAGGGTGGTGACCTACACGGAGCCTCCTGAGTAGGGGTTTGGGGGAAGCACCCTCAAAGCAAAAAAATTAGGAAAAATTCATTTTAAAATATTGTAATTTCATAGTAAATCTAGACAGTTCACTATTAGGTCATAGATATGATGGTATAAATTATGTTGGTGAATTTTTTAACTAATATATAACATTCATTTTATATGAGGTCATTTTAATCATAATGGTGAACTGTGTGTGAGTGAAGATGATACTGTAATGGATGTATTATAATTTTATCCCTTCATTTGATCAACTGAATAAGAGAAGAAATGGCTATTTCTATATGGATGTAGCCCATAATGGGTTAACCACATTAAATTTATGTCTCTCTTGTATTATGGTTTCTACATTTTATTTTTTTATTTGTTTCATTAATATTTCTCTATGTTCTATATTCCTAATAACTATGAATCTGAATCATATAAATGTGTGTTTAGCCAATTTGGATAACTATGTAAGTGTGTAGGACATGCTTCCAAAGCATGCCCCCACTAACTATAGATAAATCTAAAAATTGATGTAATTCCCAATTTGGAGGAAATGTTTCCAAAACATTCCTAGACTATAAATTGGATATGTTGAATATTGAATCAGTTTGGAGAACATGCTTCCAAATCATGCCCCCATTAAATCTATGAGTTCCCAAAACATGCCCCCACTATAAACTAGATATGATAAATATTGAATAGGTGTGGATATCATGATTATAAATCATGCCCTCATTATAATTTGAGAACTATGCCAAGTGTGAATAGCATGCTTCTCAATCATGCCCCCACTAAATCTAAAAACTATGAATGTGTAGAATCCATGCCCATATGACATGCCCCCACTGAATTTGTAAACTGATATAATTACCATATTAAATGAGTATGGATAAAATGATTCCTAAATAAGCTCTCATTGAAATTAAAAATCAAGAATGTCTAGAATCCATACCCATATGACATGTTCCCACTAAGTATACAAAATGATATAAGTACCATACCAAATGAGTGTGGAGAACATGATTCCAAAACATGCCCCCATTATAATCTAAAAAATGTGCCAAGTATGGAGAAGATGTTTTCTAGTCATGCCCCCACTAATATGCACCCCCTTTGAGGTGAGGTAAAAATTGGAATTGGGATTTACCTCACCTCAAAAGGCTAAGACAACTATAAAATCTATGGATGTAACCATGTAGCAAATAGGAATATATCTAGGTAAATGTATCATTCAAGCGCATAGAACCAATGTGATCACATGTAAGAAAAATATGCATGATAAATATCATTGTAATATGTATAAAGTAATGGTATAATCTCAATAATAAAAAAATCACAAACACAAGATCACTCAAAAGCAAGTCAAGATGTAATGGTTCAAGGAGACCAAAAACAAAGGGCATGTTCAAATACCACACAATCAAAGGGACATGACTTAGTTAAATGTCCATGAAATTAATAATGGCATATCAAAATATCCATATAATAAATAATGACATATGAAAATGTCAATTAAATAATATAGGCATGGGAGCTACAAGTAAGAGAACATATTTGAATGCTTGAATAAACAAGATAAGACACTCAAGGAAATGTACAAAGTAAATAAAAAGAAACTAGAATAAACATGTGATAGTGGCCCATGGATCCAATGTGTTATAAAAATATGTCAAGTTTATAACATATGATTTTCTCTATGTAAGATATAATCATGGATAATAATCATGTGTTAGCTCAAACATGATAGTTGTTGGCTATTCTAACCATCTTTAGTCCGTAGAGCACTTGCACACTTGGAGAGGGGTGTTTTTTGAAAAAAATAGTTGAATATTATCTCCTTGAAATCATCTCAAGATGATTAGTTTAGTTCAAGATCAATTATTCATGAGTCATTAAGGTTACTTATACTCTTACTTGATTGAATGAGTCTTGCAGTCATTATTCGAGTCATAATTTTTATTATGCCTATTAGAGAGTCAATTTAAATTATTTTTAATGTATGGATGTGTTTCAAGTTATTTAATAAGGTTCTAAATATCATAAATTCTTTGATCATGTCTAGAAAATATTCATATTCCTCCCTAATGCCTAGTCTTACAGGAAAACTTAACATGTCATCTTGAGGCCATATCCATCTTGTTGAGGTTCATTTCAAAAGTTTTCATGATAGCCTTTTATAGACCTTATCACCACTTCTCAAATAAAATAATGGTCATGAGAAAGTTAAATGAGTCCTAACAGTGTTTTCTAATGAATAGTAGGGTCAAAATAAGTATTAAGAAGCATGATAAGTCATGAACACATCAAAAGGTCCCAAAAAAGTGCATTTGAGGATATAAAAGGTCATAGAGGTCATAGTTGGGTCATTTAATTCATTTTAAGAGAGTTAGGAAATCTTAAAGTTCAAAATTTCATCTAATGTTTGGAAACCACTCCATGACCCTCTCTAACCTATGTGAATTGGTCAAAAGGCAATAAACCTCTTGAGTTCCCTCTTTTCTTAGATTTTTTGTGGTTCTAAACCCTCTAAAATTGGAGAGTGCAATTGATAATCTTTGAAGAATTATAATTTCAAACAATATCATGTCCTCTTAATTGTTTAAGGGATTTTTTTAGGTTTTATGAAGTTTTCAAAACCAAACCACCAGATTAAGGTTTCACCATATTTTCAAAGCCTAGAGCTTTAAGGATGAGATTTCAATCATGTTTTGTATGTTTCTTCAAAGATAAATGGAATAAAACACCATGGTTTTGGAGGTTATGGTTTTGAGATCCTTCTTCATGTTCTCCAATGATGATAAGGTTCATTCATAGATGAAATGGAATGTTTTAGGTGGAATCACATGAAGACAAGCCATTGACAATGGTTTCATGAGGTTGCAGTCCAAGAAAACTATAGTTTTGACCTTGAAGGCATAGTTTCATAGATTGTGTGTGGGTTTAATGGATGATATAAGATATAACATCCTTATTTCAACACCTATGATATGTCTGAAGCCTTTCTTCATGCCTTAACATGTAGAACTAGGCATAGAAGCTTCCAAACATAAAGGTTTTTTTATGAAATTATAGGTTTAGTAAGGTTCTCTTGTAATTTTAAAGGGCTTTTAACCACAAAACAATGTCATATGGGGTCCCTTCATCAACCTTAGATCCACAAATACCTCTAATAAATATAACTAGACTCCAAAACTTTCAAAACAAGGTCAAAACCCCACTTGTAGGAACCTACATGTTGTTTTAAAAGATGTGTTACTTTTTCTCAAGAGTTGTATGGGGACATATGGACATCGAATAAAAATAAGGAGGTCTTAAAGAATCATTTATAGGTCTTACTAGGAAATAAGAATTAGATAGGGCTATGAATCATCTTTAAAGAGCTAAAATAATCTATAAAAAATCTTAAAGGAAGGCACGGTTTGAGGTTTGATTTCATTTATCTTGTTGCATGGAAAATAATGGTTCATGGAGGATGTCAAAGGGTCTATATATAACCATTAAAAGTCATCAAACCATATGGTAGATATTCAAACCATGTCAAATGGCCAAGTAAACCATAAATAGCTCTTAAACCCTCTTAAAACCTACAAGCTTGATATTTCACTTTTAGAGTTTTAAAACATGATTAAGTGTAATAAATGATGGTTGTAGGTATAATTTGATGCCAATATTCTCATAGAGAATTCATACAAAGGTTACATTATTATTAGATCCATTCTCCAAGTCTCGATGAGGTTTCAAGTTTGAAGAGGTCTCACACATGTCTGTAGGCAAGAGGAAAGTTTTTCAAGTGTTTTGATATGATTTTATCCTAATAAGGGGGATTCAATCCATCCATGTGACTTTCCTTACCTCCAAACACCCTCCAAGTAAGGTGTAAACTCATGGAAAACCTTATCAAAGTTCAATGAAGGTTCAAACTTGATAAGACCTATATAGACTTATAAGAAGGAATGAAGGTTTTTAACATGTTTTTAAGTGTTCTCACATGGGTAAATATGGGCCCTCAATAAATCCTAAAAACCCTACTCTTTCATCTAAGATCACCCAAATGTATATTTAAACCCATAAGAGTCCAAGTTATATGGTCTTGAAGAGATTTTAATCATAAGGAAAACCTAAGTTACAAGTCTATATAAAAGAATGGAGGCTTTCAATGATTTTTGAGGTGTCCTCTCACATCTATTTCCCCCATGGAAACTATAGACTATGATATCCAATTCATGGTTTCAATAGAGGTTTGAGCTTAAGGAGACCTCTACATGTCTGCATATAAGAATAAAGGTCTTTAATGTAGAAAAGGTCTGCAAGTATTCATTAATAATTGAAATTTTGAAAGGAAAATGGGATAGATCATGATATTCTCAACATATTTAAAAGGTATCTAATGAAGATAAAAAATAATCAAGCTTAAACAACTAATAAAATATATAGGCCTACATGATAAGTTCATGAATTTCAAGCATGCTCAAATGGAAATACAAACATCTGTGAGCTTACAATTAGTTTCCTTATATGCACTTAAATGCCTATCAAACCAATGATTTTACAATCAATAAATAATTTATTGTAAACTTTGCCTAGAGATATTATAGATACTTATGTATCTTATTTATATTAACTTTCCATAAACCATCACTTTGGTCTTATCAATCTTGGAATGGATTCAATTACGTAGGTTTAGATGGTTGGATTGCATGCATTGAGAATAATACTACAAATAAATATTATGGTAAAGCCCTCACAAGGTTTCTATAGTGTTTTCAATGGCCTTAAAGAATAATAGGTATAAAATTATAATTGATTATTCCTCATGGATTTAAATCATGTTAAAGTCTTGTAGTATGTTTAAATGTCATTAATATTATATTAATGAGTAGTGCTGTATGGTTGCATACAACTTCTTATTTGACCAGGTGAAAGATTAAGCCTGAAACTCTAGATTTAAAGGTTTCAAACCTATATCATGGATACAAAAAATTAAAATGAAGGTTCTAATCATGAATAACAAGGTTGAAATCTAGGAGAAGCATGGGCATTCTAGGTTTTTATAGGGTTTGAACTTGAGAAAGACATAGATAGGCTTGTGAAAAACATTTGGGGTTTTGATATGTTTTGAAGTGTTTCTAACTTGGTGAAATGTATACAAAAAATTCTAAAAGAATCATATATGCATCCAAACCCATACCAATACAATGTTCAAGTTAAGTGAAGGAGGATTTAGAGGTTATAGGCCTGTGCAAAGGGGAAGATGACAATTCTAGGTTCAAGAGTTTACAATGATTTTTTAGGGCTTCTATAGTCATTTTCTAGCATGTGACATTGTTTAGATGTTTTGAGAAGTGTGACATGTTCCATGGCCTCATGACAAGGTTTTATCTAAAGCCTTAAGGCCCTCAATCACCTAGCATCCTAGTAATCTTGATAATTAGATATTTCAAGCTCTAAAAGGTGATCTCTATCATTTTATATCTAAATGCAATATCAAGAGGTTTCCTTCATCAAGAAGATCAGTTTTAAACATGAGAAAGAAGGTTTTTGAGACCTCTTCCATGATTAATTAATAAATTTCAAGGGTATATAGGAGCATCTAAGAGTGTCTTCAATTCAATAAGCAACTTATAGGGTTTTATCATGAAAATTTAGGGTTTTCAAGCTTTAAAACCTAGTATACATGTTTTAAGAGCAAGTTTCTAAAGTGTGAGGTTTTGAGATGAGGTTATTGAACACAAAAAAGTTATAAATATAAGTTTTAGATATTTTTGTGGTAATCTCATGTTATATGCATGATCAAGGATTTTATTTGATAAATTTATAGATTTATGGGCTTGTTGGAAAGAATTATATAATTGTGTCAAGCTTCATCAAGTGGATAATTAGGGTTTCTCATGTGATGTCCATCTTTCTAGGGCCTTTAAACATATTTAAAAGGAATACTTAGAATTAAAAATATAGAATAAAGGAGCTTATGACAATTTTTATAGGCTCATGAGGTAGTTTGATCATGATAGTTGTAGGTTGAAGAAGTTTCAAACATAGTCATGAAAAATTTAGGCATGTAACATATTTTATAAGGAATGTTTAGAATTAATCAAGGTTATATATGAAGGTATGAAATTTCATTGAAGAATAATATAAACCAATGGATACATGAGATATAAATCCAAGACTCAAACCAATTGATTGTAATTCTGCATAGGCAAAGAAAATAGAAATTAGGACTATTGAGCATGAAAATATAAGTTTATTACTTCTTCAAGGACTATTACAAGCAAATGTGATGGTGATTCAATATTCTAGGCTTCTCAAGGAACCATCCACATAGGTTCCAAGGATGATTTCAAATATTTCATCTCCATCATTCCTCAAATGTGACAAGCATATTAGATAGGTCTCTTGACTAATCCTTCAAGGTTATGAATAGTGGAGATCAAGGGTCATTAAGAACATGATGGGGTATAAAGCATTGGAAACCTAACCCCATAGACATGTAACTCCATCCATAAGGTATTAATTAAGTTAATTCAACTCTCAAGGCTAAAAATGGTGTATGAGATTCCTTACCAAGTCAAACATTCATGATGTATAATGGGTGGAGATGGGTAAGTTAAGGCCTTTTGTACAAGGAGGTTCATGTTTTCAAAGACTGGAAAAGCTAGTTGAATAATTCATGCATTTTCAATAATTTAAAAGAAAAAAATAAAAACAAGGTATCCTCTCCAATCCCAAACCCAACTTTCATTAAAATACATCATCATCGTAGACTAATGGCCTCATTTTCCACTTATTTTTCTCTTGAGTAGGTTGGAGTTAGAATGTAACTACTTCATTTATGAAGTGTAGTAGTGATTTCATCCTCTCTCTTGTCTCTCATTTTTGTATACATTGGGCTTGAAAAACCTTGTATTTTATCCCTCCTTTGGGGTATGATAAGACTCTACTCATTTAGAGACCTATAATGTTGGCTTAAGCCTTGAATTATTAATAAAATACTAAATTTACATCCTTTTCCTTATTGTTTCACTATGTATTTTATAATTTAAATTTAATATTATGGTGTTTGGTTTATTATAATTATTTTTAATTCAATTTTAGATGTTCATTAGTCTATTTTATCTCATTTATGAGGAAATTGTAGACAATACAGCCCTTATGCAAGCTAGTCCTTTCATTATATCTATGTTTTAATAATTTTTTGAGTGTGCAATTAAAATAAGTATTTTAAAGGTTTTTATTGTGATTTTAGAGAAATTTTATGATATAATGAAACTTTGTGCATCACCTTATTTTCAATTTTTATCTTCTTTCTTCTCCTTTTTCATGATAAAACATAGTTGTAGCCTAGATTAGGATTTAATAGTATAGGTTTTAAGGTTATATCCTAATATAAATTAGGATAAATTTAGTTTAAAAATTATTTATCCTTATCTATATATTCACTCTTAATATAGGTCACCCACAATCTAGGAGTGTTTGCATTGTGTCTATTGAATTAGGTCTCAGGACCTGGCAGGGTGAACTTCAAACAAATAACAATTTTTGGCATGCCCGATGGAATCCTTTCATAAAGATAGAAGGATTTAATAGAGGATTTGGTGTTTTCCTTAATAGTTTTTAATATATTTAAGACATTTCAAATGCATGTGGTGACTCTAACCATTTTTGGTTTTAGATTAGTTCTTTAATTTCATGCCAAAGGAGACAAGGTCTTCCACAAGAGGTACTAAATTTGAGTTTGTCAAGATATCATTTGCTCCTAAAAGAATAATAAACATAAATTCACAATATCTTGAAAAAATATATATTTTATATGCAACCTTCTCCAAGGTCCCAATCAATACTTCCATTTGGTAGACTTCTTAGGCCAAGAGGTAGGCTAAATCAATTCATCATATGGCTACTTAAAGGAGTCAAATATTTATTGAATATAATAGATGAAACACATTATATCTACAAAAAAATTATGACATACTTGTTGTCTCCTTAAAAATAATACCATCCTTCACTAGTGAGAACTCTATAACACCTATTGAACACATCTAGGATGTTACAAACATTTGTTTAGTTCACCATGTCACCTAAGAAAATGTAGTTGTGATGTTTCTAGCTTCATCCTTAAAGGGGAGATTTATCTAATGGTATATGTGAAAAAGGAATATAATATATGGGAGGTTAGTCTTATGTTATTCCAATAAAATGAATCAAAATAACACACTAAACACTTAACACCTCTAGCCTAGACACTAGGGAGAGCATAGGTAACAAACACACAAATTAAAACATAACTAGAACACAAAATAAATAATTTTTTTTTTTACCTTACTTGTAACTCCAAATGTATTTTTAAATTGTCTTTCTTTGTTTATGCATCAAAAATTCTTTGACAATGAATCTTTATTTGTTCTTTCTCTCCTTGACACTTTGGCTTGGTTGATTGCTTATGAATTTGGCATGGTAACAATGCACTAATGAATCTTTTATGGGATAAAAAATGCATAATAAAAATACACTATAAAATCTTATATATCAGTAGGTATGGCCTTGTATTTATAGCCTCCAAAAGTTAACTCTCACCCAAGATGAGTTAAGGTTGAGTTTAAACATGAAATGGGTACAAACTAACCCTAGGTGAGTTGAGGATAACTCTATTTGAGTTAAAATTTGTCATGTAATTATTATTTTCAATTAATATGCATGGATATCAAATTATATATTTTGAGATATTTTAAAATATCTTGATAACTCATAAAGGCAATGATAAAAAAAGGCTTGATATTTTAAATATTGGAATTTCCATTTTTAAATATTCATTGATTATATATGGATAATTCAAATAAGAATTTAATCTTGTTTGATTAGATAATTAATTTTGATTAGAATTTTATCTCTTTTGATAATTGTTCAAGTGCCCCACTTTATGGGTCCATAGGCCAAACTTTCAGTTTGGTAGGTCATAAGGTGACTATGGATGAATCTATGAGAGGTTATGGTTACATACAATATAACACCCTAAATAGGGATGCTTCAACATGCTTTTGAGCATTTATAAATGGTGTGCTACCAAATTTTGGATTTTTAGTGATTCGTAGGTTTAATTTCTAATGTTTTTTAGAAATTAATCTAAAGTCTAATCAAAAGCTAGTTGTGGTTGGAATGGGGTGTCTATAGTTCGCCCTTATTTGGTAAGGCATTACAAGATATAGGCAAAGTAACATCTTCTCAAAGAATAAAAAGGTTATATATGCTGAATGCCTTATATGGAGATTAATACTCTCTAGATTCCCCCTCAAGGGAGAAATCAGTAAAGAAGGTTGGTGATCAATCCCTAAATCGAAGGGAAAATAACAGACCAAAAGGTGAAGGTGGGTAAAACAAACTGATTTACCCAAATGTGGTTATAATTAGTGGTAGAATGAGATTTCCCATTTTGGTAGATAAAAATGATATTACCCAAAGGTGGTTATAATCATTGACATAGCAATGGAAAATAACAATGATTCATCCACATGTGGTTATAATCATTAGCAAAATGAAAATGTAACAAGATAAGGGTTTGCCCAAAGGTAGTTATAATCATTATCAAAATGAAAAGGTAAAAAGATAATGATTTGTCCAATAGTGATTATAAACATTAACTAAATGAAAACATGCCTTAGTTGGGTGGATAGATATAATGATTTGCCCAAAGGTGATTAAAATCAGTATTAAAGTGAAAAGGTAAAAATATAATGATTTGACCATAGGTGGTAATAATCATTAGTGATATGAAAACATGCCCCAATTGGGTGTATAGTGATAATTAGTTTCCAAAAGGTAGTTATAATCATTAATATCTAGATAGGTATAAATACAATGATTTTCCCAAAGTCAGTTATAATCATTGATATGTGTGGGACAATATGATAAATCGGTAAAGGGGGATTATGTACTAATTCCATACTCATGGAGTAAGACAAAGCTGGTACAGAGGATAAATATGAATTTGGTCAACCTATTAGGATGGAGATGCACATCCTAACTAGAAAGGATTAAAATTATTTCATGATTTAATTACTCTATTTGTGGGAAATGATTTGGATAGATCAAGAATTTTTTAGGTGGCCAAAGAGAAGTACCATGACCTTATTACTTATGATATTCCATGAGCTAATTTTTGTTGTAACACATGACACTATGAATCATGATATAAAACACCATGAGAACATAGATGAAATATGCATAAGGACTAACATGTGATCCAATAAATAATCAAAAAAATGCACCATTGATAAAAACCATGATGACAATGTTAATTATGAATATAGATGGACTTAAGTATAATGTGTGAGGAATCAGCTAATGAACACAGATATACTAAGTCAAGGCACAACAACAAAAGGAAAAAAAAGGCAAACAAGAAAACAAATAGAAATACAAAATTCTAAGAAACAAAAAACACAATAAAACACCAAGAAAAAAAGTGAACAAACATGAAAAAGACACAAAAAGTTGTTAATCACAATGTTATCACAAAAAAAGACAAAAACAAATGACAAATGTTAGCTTAAGGAATATGAAGTGGCTTTAGTTGGGGTATAGTAATTAGTGAGGTATGCCTAGAGGGTGTAGAATATTTGGAGGTGATAATCATGGCTAGTATCATTCACAATCATTTTAAGGGTGTTGACAACGGTTTTATTGGATGCCTCTGCTTGGCCATTACCTTATGGGTAATATGTATTATAAAATTGTTGAGTGATATCGTACTCAACAAAAATAGTTTTGACATTCTTGTTCTTAAACAATATACCATTATCAGATATAATGTTACATGGGATACCATAATGGTAGATGAGATGGTTGAAGATGAACTTGGAAATTTATTTTCTAGTCATGTAAGTGAGGGGTATAGCTTCAACCCACTTAGTGAAATATTTGGTAGTGGTAAGGATATGTTTATGGCCATCAAATGAGGTTGGGTTAATCTTCCCAATGAGATTGAGTCCCCATGTAGAAAATGGCCATGGTATAAGCATTAATTTTAGTGTTTTGGCTAGGTCATGAATCAAATTGGCATGCCTTTGATAGTTTTCACACTTTTTGATGTAAGTAGCTGCATTTGCATCCATAGTTGGCTAATATAACTGGTACATAGGATATTTTTGGATAATATGGCCCTAATAGTGTGGGCTTCATATAATCCTTCATGAACTTCTCATAATACTAATATTATTTCTATCAAATTTAAATAATGAAGTAGAGTTCCATCAAAGTTTCATCATTAAAGGGTTGGGTCAAGTAAGGTATAACATGAGGCTTGGTGGGTAAAGACCTTTTGTTATTTACGTGATAGATCTAGTGGCATGATATGGTCATGAACATAATTAAAGAGGTTTGATTACCATATAGAGTTGGGACCAATAATATCATAGATCATTGTGATGGTTAAAAGCTCATGAGTAGGTATTAGAATATATTTAATGAGGAATTGATATTATTTTACCTTGTATGTGTGATAGATTAAAGAGCCAATTGGGGACATGGAATCCACTATCCTATTATCAGACATTGGTATATGTTCAAACTATATGTTGATAATATATCATTTGAGAGTGTCCACTATGGCTTTTATGGCACTAGCTTGTCATCTTTGGTCTAAAATTGGTCTTTAACTTGATTGATGATTAACTGAGAATCACCATAAATTATGAGATGTTTAATATTCCATTATAATACCAAACAAAGCCCTATAATGAGTTATTCATATTCATCTATGTTTTTATTATAAGTAAAGATGATACAAAATAATTTAGGGATAAGATCCCATTTTCATGTAATAAATAATAGGCCTACCCCCAATCCATGTGATGTGAATGATCCATCAAAATATATCTTCCAATGTTGCTCCTCATGAGCTGTTTTAATGATGGTCATGATGCACTCATCTAGGAATTAGAAAGTGAGTGGTTTGATATCTATAAGGGGATTTTTATCAACCTGATTTGCAAGTACTTATCCCTTTATAGCCTTCTAGTTGATATATTCTATCTTAAACTCACTTAGAATCATGATCCATTTATCCATGTATCCTTGTAAATTTGTCTTAGATAGTAGATACTTGAATGGATCTACTTTAGAAATAATTATGGTCATGTTCTTAAGCATGAAATGTACTAAATTTTACCCTACAAAGCCCATAGCTAAATAATCTTTTTTCATTGGCATATAATTATGTTCATATGTGAATAGTGTAAAACTTATCTAGTACATGGCGTGTTATTTTCCATTTTCATCATGTTAAGATAGAATATCCCCCAGTGCTTTGTCTATGGAAGATAGGTACATTAGGAGTGACTTTCTCAACATTGGTAGTAATAAAATAGGTAGATTGGTAAGATATTCCTTTAGATGCTAAAAATCCTTCTAGCATTCTTCATCCCAATGAAATGTGATACCTTTCTTCAATAAGTGTCTAAATGGATGACATTTATTGGCCAATTGAGAAATGAAGCATTTGATAGATTAAATCTTACCCTGTAAGTTATAGAGCTACTTCAAATTATAATTTAAAAACATTTTGATAATGGATTTTACATTGGTTGGATAAACTTCAATGGTTTGACAAGAGATGATGAAGCCTATTTTATTCCTTTTGGGAATTATGTGTTTAATTTTTAAGCAAATAAAGGTCTAAGTAAATGTAAATTAGTAATTAACATGTCTCAATTAGCCTACTAATTTGTGTAAATAGATATATATTTTAATTTTTATAAAAATAGTAAGAAGTCTGAAGAAATCAAACTTAGATTATTTTACGCTAAAATAGATGATGTAGGGTCTAGAAACTATTGTGCAGGGATGGTAGAATATCATAAACAAGACCCAAAACTCTATTTTTGGATTGGATAAGAGAGAAAAACTTAGGACACCCTAATACCTAGTGTTATAGTCCACTTCTAGCACTATTGTCTACTTCTAGCACTATTGTCCTGGTGGTCTGGTTTTTCTAGGTTCTACCTGGTAGGCCTGTGACACCCTGGTAGTGAAATATTAAAGCCTAGGTCTATGTGGAGCTCATTGTGTGTTTGATTAAATCTTCAAAACCATTAAGATATCCTAATACTTGAACTTTAGTAGCAAACTTGGGAAAAAGAGGATGGGTTAGTATGTAAAGGATATGTTGGGTGCACTTCACACCTCGTGTGTGGGCATGTTGCCTACATACCAATACTCCAAAGAAGGATCAAGTTAATGTAGTTATTCTATTTGAAGTTCTTTGTGAAATTGTGTGATGTATGTAACTATATAAAAAATTGTAATTTACTTTGGATGAATAGGGACTAGTATGAGTGCTTGAACAGGCTTGAATTGGTCTTAGAAGGCTATATACATAGAATAGGGAAGAGTGATTGAGTGTACTTTCTTGTATTCTTGATTCTTTCCTATGAATGAGTGCCAAACCTTCTAAATGGAGATTAAATGGAATTTTTTAGGAAAATTAATGATCATGGGTTAAATGATCTTTCATTATGTTGATAGGGTAAAAGATATGGATTTAGGAAAATCTAACCATTTGAGGCTAAAGTGAACTTGGACAATAGCACTATAAATGGGACACCCTTGAGTTCTGGGGCTCCTATCCAAATTGTGTGCTATTTTCCTAGGAGGATGAGACCTAAGAGGGATGGATCCAGGTTTGAGAGGACTGCCTAGGTCTCAAAAAGCTAAGTCCAAGAAGCTACAGGTGACTAGGAATCATTGAAAGTCTAGCCAAAAAGGGTTGAGTGAGCAAGAAAGAGGACCTATAGGTTAAGTGTTATTATCCATGCATAAATCATCCAATTTCACATTTTATATGATTACATTTTCCCCCACTTTATTCTAGTGATGCAGCAAAGTGAAATACCAGGATAAAGGAAAAATATAAAACATACCCAAACTTACCTATAAAGTAAAAACTCATGAAGTTGTGTGATGTTGGATGTGCATAGAAAAAGCATGTTGTGATGTGTGAATCTATAAATAAAAAATGAAGTAGATCAATTCTTACTAGATACACTATATCTAAAATAAAAATGTATAAAAGCTAATTAAAGGAAGAGAAAGGAATGAATACACCTTATTGGGTACATGAACCAATAAAAAACCTATTATAATGCTAGATTATGTTGCTTATGTGCTAAATCAAGAGTAATATCATGAATGGAGATGAGTTCTCAATTCCCTATAATTTGGATCAAAATGTAAAGGCTAGCCCTTAGGCTCAATCATCACCAACTATGTGAAGCTAATGAATCATATTCATGTTAATTGATGTCTAGACTATGTGTCTAATCCATCTGAATAGGTGGCTCAATAATATAAAGGCTAGCCTTTTGGCTCCAACCTTACCAACTGAGTCAAGTTATTAAATCATGCATGTGCTAATCGATGTCTAGACTATGTGTCTAATCCCTCTAAATAGGTGGCTCAAGAATACAAAGGCTGGCCCTTTGGCTCCATCATTTCCTTATGAAGTGATACTATGAAGTGATATTGGTATGGAATATACGTCATAAGGTATGGCTCATGGAGCCCACGAATGTGTTATAAATCTAACATTATGGCATGGATAGTTGCATGTGTGTTGGAAACTAGGCCACTCTTGGCCATTTCGAAAGACAAAGATTAGGCTTGTATGAAATCCACTTGGAAATTGATTTACTAGGCTTATATGAAAGCCAAATCAAGAATTTGGGTACTCAATAAGATAAGCTTGTATGAAAGTTTAACTTTAATGTGATTCCAACCACCCGTAGATTGAATGAGGCATGCAATTACTAAGAATGCTTAGAATAAATTGAACTTATAAATAAAAGATCAATGTGCCACACACATTTCCCCTAGTCACTGATGTCTAGAACATAGATTCTGATTTCAAAGTTATGCCAACTATCCAATCTAAACTAAAATTGAGAACCATCATGTTGTACATGATAACCCCCTATATTTGAGAAAATTGTGCTAAAACTAGTAAATCTAAAGGATCTAGAAGTGCAAAAACTATCTATAAACTAAATTTTTTGATTATTTCTAGAAACCTTGAGTGTTTTTTTTCCTAGATAGGAGTCCCAAACTATGGACACTCATATTTTTTTCACTACTATCCATTTCTGATGCTATTATCCATTTTTGATGTTATTATCTGATATAAAAATTGACATTGATCTGAGACTGTTCCTATTTTATTACTCTAATTTGACTAGTTTGACCTCTAGATTATATGCTAACTATTCTAAATGTTTCTATTTCAATTTATAGGAGGTTTTATCTTTGTTATAAAGCCCCTGTTTGATTCCCCCTCATTTGAGGGTAGGTATGATAAACCTACAATGACAACCCTTAAAAGAAAAGAGTCATGCAAGTGTGTTAATTTAAATATATATGTGTGTGTGTGTGTGTGTGTGTGTGTGTGTGTGTGTGTGTGTGTGTGTGTGTGTGATATAGAATTTTATATTTGAAAATATGTTTCAAGATATATCAAATGTTTGTACTGAGATATTGTTAGATCAATAGGAGTATGCCTAGATAGATATAACAATGTGAAAGCATGTGCAATGTATTGAACAAAAACTAGAAATGTTAATTATTAGTTATTAGTTGGAGGGATGAAGCATGGTGTCCATCATGGCATCTAATAAAGAAAATAAAAATTTCATGATATGGATCATGGCATTGCACACATTTGACAAGCAAACAAGTAAGAAGCATACTAGATGGGCCAAGGGGCCATGTAAACAAGGGACATGAGAACATGTCACTCAAACTAGAAATAAGCATGAAAGGCATGTTAAAATGCCACAAACACATACAAGTGAAATAAACAAATTTGGTACATAGGCCACAAACACATAGAGGAGTACAAATAAAGGACATTGGCAAATGTTCTAAGGCACACACATGAAAAAGAAGCAAAAGACATTAGCAAATGTCCTTAGGCACGAGAAAGAGACAAGATAAAATTAAAAATATAATCACACAAGCTATGATAAGAAAGTAGAGAAAGCATGTAATAATCGGAAAGATACAAGCACATCTAACTGATCAAAGCAAATCTGAGAGTATGCAAAATATGTGTAGTACAAGACTAGGTATATGCTAAGAAATACACAAGTGTTAGATACTAGTGAGATATCAATATAGTAGTTTGTGTAAGCTAAAAATTAATATACATCAACATGATAACTTAGAGTGTGTGGTGTATAAATGGCATAACATGTATGGTGTAGTCATGTAGAAGATGCCCCCAGTGGGTGTCTATAATAATGTGTGTCTCGAATGTAGAAGTAGAAATCCCCCTCAGTGGGTAGAATGAAGCAATCAAGGAGTTGGATATCACTACACACACTCAAATAAGATCAATTAAAGCATGGTAATCTATAAAATTGACATCTAATATCATGAAATATAAAATTTAAGTCCTAGCATGATACTAGTAATGTGAAGCATGGATAACGCATAAAATCAAAATGTTTTTGGTATTTTTGATATATTTGAATGTTTTTGTGTTTTGAATTTATGTATTATTTTTGTATTTTTTAATATATTTGAACTATATACAATCAAATATGAGATAATATGTATGATTAGTGCTACAATAAGTTATGTATAAGTATATACATCATAATAAAAGACTAGGCTAGTGGTGGGAATGGATCCAAAAATGGAGCCTATTGGGGATAGAAATGGAAGAAAGGATATTAACCATCATCAAATGCATCAAGGTCATAATCATAAGTATCATCATATGTTATAATTTTTTTGTTGTGTTTGTGATTTCATCATGTCAAAGGCAAACTAAGGGTTTTTCTAGAGGTGGAGATGTTGATTCTACTCTTGGACATTTAGCCATGTTGGTAAGTGACTTTAGTGGAAGTGGTGTATCTAGTTTTGGTGGTGGTGATATAATATAAATAATAACTTAATCTTATACTTTATTCAACATTTTTTATAAATCTATGCATTATTTTGTATCATATCATGTAATCCTATGAAAGGTACAAAATAGGTGACCATCCTGATGTGACAATCTACTGATAGATCTATGTCATACTGTAGGTAATGTGATTAATCCCTGATCAAGTTATATGTGTAACATAAACTATGGTTGATGTTGTGTGATATCTACTTGAATATAAATAACTGTATCTATATCCATAGATGTAACCATGTGAATTATATGTGCCAAGTGAGTTGATTGTGATTGTGAATGTGGAGGATGTCCTGAAAGTGTAGTGTGAGATGCTAAAAGCACTATATGATGTGGTATGAGAGATATATAGTCATCTCGACACTCTCTTGGGATGACTAGTGTAAAGCTCAACCCACAAAAATAATCATCTATTAGTGTGGGTGTTGTATCATCATCTGAAGAAGCTTGTGAGTCTATATCAACATTGTGTATATATGGTATCTCTAAATTTACCACTAGGGGTAACTATGCTATAGGAGTCTCCTCAGTTGTTGTAGTAGATGAAGGTACTACTACCAAAATATCTATAATTTGTGTAGTAACTATGGAATAAACTAGAATTTTTAGTACTACCATCGATGATGGTGGATGTGTGACATGTGTTAGAACTGTGACCAATGGAGTGGGTAAAATGATATTATTATGACTAGTGAAAGAGATAGTGTTGATGGTGCAACTATAAATGGAATGGAATGGGAAGTGATAGTCTTTCCAACTTCATATATATGTATTTGATCAATATAAATACTATGAAGTGGTGGTTTTACTATAAGATATGGTGTCCCATTTAAGGAAATTATCAAAGATGACTTTGTAAGTTGAAAATATCTGAATGGCTAGTTGTTTGTTGGACATGTGTATAGATATCCCTCATGGATAAACTTAATGCATCGAAGGATAGTAAAAGGGATATTACCCATAGTATGTATCCAAGATCATCTGAGTAAAATATTATAGTGAAGTGGACTTGGTATGACTTAGAACTATGTTGGGAGGGTTTTTGGGCCCACCATGATATCTAAAGTAATAGTACCCAATGGTTGTCATGGTATATCATCAAATCCTTAGATGTTACATTTTTTTCATTAATGTCAAATATACACCCATTGCTTGAAAGAATGTGATATTATATAAATTTATTTTTGAACCACTATCAATGAGAACTCTCTTGACTACATTGGTTTTGACTTGTACATATATGAATAGTAGTAAATTTGGATCAATAACCATTAGAGAAGGCATGTTCTCATTATCAAAATAAATTTAATCTTCTATATTTTTTAGAGTATTGACCACTGATGCAAAATAAGAAGGTTTCAAATCAAGAGGCATAGAAGTTTGTGTGAGTGCTTGATAAAGAATGTCTTTGAATACATTATTTTTTTGAATGAGTTCTAACATGGGAATTTTAGGTCGAGTATTTCTCAACTGATCAAAAATTTCATATTCCTTGTGTGAATCTACCTGTGCTAGTTGTTTAAGCTTGTGATGGTTTATAATAGCAAGGTGATGGGACTCCTAGGTAGGTTAAGGAGGCATAGTTTTACATCAAGTAATAGCTATAACTACATTATGTATTATCTGATTAAGAGTTGTAGTTTTTACAAGATGAGAGAAAATATAATCAATGGGTCAAGGAGGTGGAAGAATAAAAGGTGTCAATGGGGCTCTCTAGTGATGGGTAAAGACCTGGGGAAGAGTAGGATGGGCCATGCAACATGACTCAGTATGGGGGAGAGGATCTAAGGAAAGTGATGCTAGAGATGGATTAATATTTTTAAGAATAAATTACTTTACATCATCCCATATAATGACAAATAATCATGAAATGTAGAGAATGAAACTTTGTACTAGCATATGATATACTTCATTACTCATGTACATGATAGGGCCCATGATGGTTTCTTTGTTATTTTCAAGAAATGTAAGAAGAATTTGGAAATAATTGGGCATCATTTTTTTAATCTAACGTGATACCTCAAGAGCAAGTAGGTGCTAGTATGTACCACTAGGGATTTTTTAGAAATATTATTTGCAAAATACTATGGACTTTTGAATTTTAAATTGACTATCTGAGTTTGATATGTGACTAAATTTTTAGAAAATGATGCAAAAAGTACTAAAAATAATTGAGAATATAATTAATGTAACTAGGGTTTGAAAATAATTTTTTTCAAAATTAGTATAATAATTTGAAAAAATTGTTATAAATTTGTAGAATTTAGCATGAAAAATTTAGGAAAATTTTGAAAATATTTCTAAAATTATCAATATATTTTTCCTAGTGGTTTGAAGGTGTTTGTAAGTAAATGGGACCTAGTATGTGCAAACTAGGGTTTGGGTGAATTTAATGAAAATAGTTCATTTAATTTGTAGTTTTTTATTTTTAAAGTCAATAAAAACTAGGAAAATATTGAAAAAAATCAAAAATAATTAGCCCTAGGGTTTTTAGGGTTTTTTGTGCAAAAATTTAAAGTCAGGTTCACCAAATATTTTATTCTTTTTAGGAATTATATGTTTAATTCCTAAGCAAATAAATGTCTGAGTAAATGTAAATTAGTAATTAATGTGTCTCAACTCTTTTACTTATTTATGTAAATAGATATGTATTTTACTTTTTCTAAAAATAGTAAGAAGTGTGAAAAAATCAAACATAGCTTATTCTAGGATGAAATAGATGATGCAAGGTCTAGAAATTATTGTGTAGGGATGGTAGACTATCATAAATATGACCCAAAACTCTATTTCTAGATTAGATAGGAATGCCAAACTTAGGACACCCTACTATTTATCACTCTAGTATACTTTCAATGTTATTATCCACTTATAAAGTTATTGTCCTAGTGGTATAGCTTTTTGGGGTTCTACTTGCTAGGCCTATGACACCCTATTAGTGAAATATTAAATATTGGGTTTGTGGGGATCTCACTATGTGTCTAATTTAATATTGAAAACCCTTAGGATATCCTATTACTTGAACTTGAGTATCAATCTTGGGAAAGAGAGGAGGGGTTAGAGTGTAAAAGGATACACTATATGCACTTCACACCCCATGTGTGGGCATTACCTACATACCACTACTCTGAAGAGGGATCAAGATAATGTAGTTATCCCATTTAAAGTACTTGGTAAAATTTTATGATGTATCAAACTATATTCAAAATTGGAATGTAATTTGGATGATGAGGTACTAGTATGAGTGCTTGAATAGGCTTGACTTAGTCTTGGAAGGTTGTATGCAGAGAATATGGAAGAGTGCTTGAGTGTACTTGTTTGTATTATTGCTTCTTTCTTGTGAATGAGTGTCAACTATTCTAAATAAACATTCAATGGTTTTTAATAGTTAAATTGATGGCCATAGGTTAGATGAGCTTGCATTAGGCTACTAGGGGAAAAGATAAGGATTTGGGAAAATCTTACCATTTGATGTTAAAGTGAACTTGGACAATAGCACTAGAAATGGGACGCCCTAGAGTTTTGGCACTCTTGTTGAAATTATGCATTATTATCCTAGGAGTATGAGACCTAGGGGGATGGATCTAGGGTTTAGATTACTTCTTGGGTCTCAAAAATCTAAGTTTGGCAAGTTATGGGTGACTGGGAATTAGTGAAAGTCTAGCCGATAAGGGTTGAGTGAGAAAAAAAGAAAACATATAGTTTGGGCGTTATTAGTCATGCCTAAGTCACTTAATTTTTCATTTTATATGATTAAAAACCCTAAAAAATTGCTTTAAATAACACCAAAAACACACTATTTGGGATTGAGTTTGACCTTGTATTCAAGAAAACTCTCAAATATCCTTCATAACGTGGTAGGATGATCATCTTGGGTCTTTGATTTCCCTAATATGTCATCAATGTAGTCTTCAACAATGTCATTCATAATATCATTAAATATTATGGTCATGGCTCTTCACTATGTGACCCCAGCATTATTTAGGCCAAATGGCATAACCTAATAACAAAATTTTCCCCATGGAGTGGTGAACATTGTCTTTTATGGGTCTTCTAGTGCAATCTAAATCTAGTTTTACCTTAAAAATCCATCCATAAGTGAAAGCATTTTGTACCCCACTCTAGATTCATTTATCATGTCAATATTTGGTAAAATAAAATTATCATTGGGGTGTGCCTTATTTATCATGTCAATATTTGGTACATCAGCTTGCATTAGGCTGTTAGGGGAAAAGATAAGGATTTGGGAAAATCTTATCATTTGATGCTAAAGTGAACTTGGACAACAGCACTAGAAATAGGACACCCTAAATTTTTGGCACTCTTATTCAAATTTGGTATTATCTTCCTAGGAGAATGAGACCTAGGGGGATGGATCTAGGTTTTAGAGGACTTCCTAGGTCTCAAAAATCTAAGTTTGGGAAGTTATGGGTGACTGAGAATCAGTGAAAGTCTAGCCAAGAAGGGTTGAGTGAGTAAGAAAGAATACCTATAGGCTGGGTGCTATTAATCATGCTTAAATCATCCAATTTTACATTTTATATGATTAAAAACCCTAAAAATTTGGTTTAAATAACACCAAAAACACACTTCTTGGGATTGATCGTTGACCTTGTATTCAAGAAAACTCTCAAATATCCTTCATAATGTGGTAGGATCATCATCTTGGGTCTTTGATTTCCCTAATATGTCATCAATGTAGTCTTCAACAATGTCATGCCTCATATCATGAAATATTATGGTCATGGCTCTTTGGTATGTGGCCCTAGCATTATTTAGGCCAAATGGCATAACCTAATAACAAAATGTTCCCCATAGAGTGGTGAACATTGTCTTTTGTTGGTCTTCAAGTGCAATCCAAATCTATTTTTACCTTAAAAATCCATACATAATTGAAAGCATTTTTTAGCCCACTCTAGATTCATTTACCATGTCAATATTTCGTAAAATAAAATCATCCTTGGGGTAGGCCTTATTTATATCTCTAAAATCAATGCAAATTTTTATTCCTTTTGGCTTCTTACTAATAGGTATAACATTCAAGATACACTCTAAAAAATTGATTGGTCAAATGCATCTCACTTCTAAGAGTTTTTATAACTCTTTCATTACTAGTACAACAATATGAGGATACATCTTGTGCTATTTTTTATTCATAGGTTTGTCAGTATGTTGTAAAATAAAGTGGTGTAAGACCAAGGTGGGGTACAAACTAGGCATGTCTAAATAGGCCCAAGCAAAGATGTCAATAATTTCCCTCAAAAGGGCTATAAATATTTCACGTTCTTACTCAATGAGGGATGCATTTAATTTAATCCATTTTAGGTCATCTGGAGTCCTGATGTTCACTTATGTAGTGTCTTCCATGAGGAGAGTTGATCCATCTTCCATAATGGTTGGCAATGATTCGAATTGGCCTATAACTAGAAAGTCCTCTATTTGGACTAGTTTTTCAAATTATCCTAATCAAGATGAATCTAAATATCCTAATGGTAGGGATGGTCAAGTTGTAAACATTATGGGAAATTATTAGGAAATATGATTAAAGGCATGTTATTTTGATGAATTTAACTTGGACCTAAAATCAAGTTCATCATTGGTGGTCTCCTAAGCTTCATTTGAGGAAAGGTGAACACCCCCATCTAATGATACCTAAAATAGGTTTTCACCAAAAGACTAGCCTTTCTCTTTACTTTTACCCCAGTTCAAAAGTTTCTCAAAGCGGTTTTCACATTGGGACCTCAATGTTTTATTATTTTGTTTTTGGCTAAGGGTGTTCACCCACTCTCCAAAATAAACTGCATGATCTAGTTTGATAGAGAACCCTTGTTTATGGTATCTTAATGGAACATTGTCTTTGAAAATCATAAAATGACTCATCATTCTCAAACTCCTATATATTCATTATGGATTCTTATTGGTACCAAGCTATAAGTTGAGGGTGATAAAGAGGAATCAAATTGTGTCATTATACTGGGATAATGGTAAAAATGTCATGTGGGTCAAAAAGGTTGGTATATGCAAGGTCTTCATAAATGCTATGATAAAAATCTACTTCACTACCAACATCATCATCACTAGACGTTAGCATTTTATCATGAATAAGATATGTGGGGACACCCCAAATGGTTTAAATCCAAGACCATAAGTTCTTTTATACTGAATTATATAAATTGGATCAATATTATCCTATTGATTTGGCGCAAGGCATCCTTTTTCATAGGCTTGGTTGTCCATGATCCTATTAGGAATGGGATATTTTGCATTTTTGTATCAATCGACCAATTTGTCATTGTACAACTAAGATTCATCATTCACAAGTGGGTCTTATTCTTGACCAATGGTTGGTGTGAAAATGATAGGAGTTAGACTACAAAGTTTGTCTTTTCCTTTTCATTTAGATTCCATGCAAGGTGCTTTAGCTTTAGGTATTTCATAGGACTTATAATTCTATGGAAGCTTGGCAATGTGAAATGTATGATGGGTAAAATACTCTCTTGGTCCATTGGCTGAGATGGTACAATGATTAGACATTTCCAAAGGAGGCATATGTGATAATAAATTAAGTCTATTTGGGTCTATACAATTGGCTTTTGGTAGTTCAACAAGTATTTTTTTTTCTTTATCACTTTTGGGAACTAGATCTAGGCCAAATTGGTAGTTTTAACTTTCATACTCAACCTCGAAATGTTTACAATGTTAATAGGGCTGCATGTCTCCATTGATAGTGACCTCTATACATGAGTATGACAACTTGAGACATTGGTGCAATGTTGATTGGATTTCATGAATCTCATGTATCCAAGGTCTTCCCAAGAGAAAATTATATGATAGGTCTAGGTCTAAAACATGGCAAAGTGTATCATCAGTTAAAGGCCCAATGATAACTAGCAAGCTTATGGTGCCTTGTGATTCCCATTCTTCATTGTCAGAATCATTGATAATAACTTTCTTTATAGTAGACTATCTTTTGTATATGTGAGATGATTGATTAGATTCAAATGCATAATGTTTAGGCCTAGTCTATTATCTATGAGGACATATTTCACTTTGTGCCATGTCATGACAAATTTAATGTATAAGGGATTGTTATGGATAGGTCCAAGGGATAACATATCACTTTGGTCAAAGTTTAATTGTTGTCTTGGGGATATATGTCCAACCAAATCTTGGAATTCATTTAGGGTTATATCATTTGGAACTTGGGATTGGCCTAGGAGCTCTATTACGATGTTTTTTTGGATAGTAGACGCATGCAAAAAATCAAAAATGGATATTTGTGCAAGTATCTTTTCTATTTGTTCCAAAAT
The DNA here is from genome assembly GCA_037957365.1 of Torreya grandis. Taxonomy (NCBI): domain Eukaryota; kingdom Viridiplantae; phylum Streptophyta; class Pinopsida; order Cupressales; family Taxaceae; genus Torreya; species Torreya grandis. Next base: position 523,680 of record JARHVA010005543.1, on the reverse strand, counting down.
ATCATATGACATTTCATTAACATCAATATATAGCTTGTTCATATCTAGGGTAGTAGATTGGATTGGTTTCTTTGTAGGGGTATTGGGTCGAGAATGGTAATCTTTGACTATCAAGTTATGATTTCACAATTTGAATTAGATATAGGATTGTTGTTGCTAAAAAATGATGTAAGTGGGATAGATAAGATATTTTTTGATTGTCAGTGTACTTGGTTGTGGTCATGGGGCAATGATGAGTTATTAGTATAAGGTCCTAGAATAACAATCCTTGGTTTTTATTGGGATTGCTTTCAATCAAAGGTCACGGAAGGATTCCTAGCATAAGTGGATTGATTAGAATTTTTTTGAAATGGTCTTATTATTTTAACATTTGGTATAAGATTAATGGTGATGGTTGAAACATGACCTCCCACAATATGACCTGCAACTTTGGTGTAGTCATGTGTAACTACATGGTAAGTATGTGGGTTATTGGAATCATTCTGGCCTTGGTTCCTCCCATTTGGTTGACATTGTTTTTTTTGTTGTTTTTGTCATGGTTGTTGACGCCCTTTTTTTTTCTCTAGCCTTCATTGTTTTTGTTTTTGTTGGTTTTTTTTTATGTTGCAGAAAAAGGTTTTGATAGATACCTAGGTTTTTATTAGACATAGATGCTTTATTATCCAATTTAATGTTCCCATTTTCCAACATATCTTTGATGAGGTTTTTGATCTACACACAACAACATAAATTATGTCCATGAACATAATGGTATTTATAGAACTCATTCTCTATATACTAGTCAGGATATAGAATACCCTCAGGATAATGCTTTGGCATTGGCCAAATAATCATGGTAATAGTGTCTAAATTGTGAAACATAACTTGAATAGGTTCTCCAAGATCACTAAAGACTTGATGAGTAGGGGTATTTATTATTAAATGAGGGGTTTTAAAATTTAGTGGTTACAATGTTTGTGGAGTAGGTCTAGGTTGATGTAAAGTTTGCACTTACAAAATAGGTCACTGATGAGGAATAAGTTATATTTGTAGTGTAGGTTAGGTAGATGGTGTTTGAAATATTTAAACATTATGTGACTTAGTTACTCCATTTCCAAAAAAAATCTTATCACAATTGAATAGCTTGGATGTATCATTTTACTATCCTAGGATGGTGTTGACGCTTGCACTTAGACATGGTTTTGGTTTTGATTTTGTCATGTTCCTTAGTTTTGGTCCTGACTTTTATTTGATGAGGTTAAATTAATAGTCCTTTTGTTAATAAGGACTATCTCAATTAGTAATTTTTTTTTTATGATCTCTTTAAAAATATGTGCATATTAAAGCTCCAAATGATAATATATCTCATTATGTAATTTTATTATAAACATGGCAACCAATTTTTTATCTAGTAAGTTGTGGGTGAAGAAACTAGCAAGTGTTCTCCATCTCTATAAATAGATTTTAAATATTTCACAAACTTTCTATTTACCCTGATTCAAATCTACTAATTAAATCTCATGTGTGATATTATAGGAGAAATACTACATAATTTTATTTGAGAGGTCATCAAAATCAAATATGTAATTCTTTGGTAATTTTAGGAACCACTCCAAATCCTGGCCTACTAGACTTTGGGAAAACAAGAGGAGTAGATAAATGTCATTATAAGCCATTGTATGGCATGCAATAAATAACTCTATCAAATGGGCCTTAGGGTCTCCTTTACCCTTATATTTATAAAATTTTGTGGGTTCATACCCTAGATGAAATAGTATTTATAGATACTCCATGTTGAATTGGTATGAATACACATCATCTAACTTTAAATTCTTTGTCTATTTCCCTACCTGAATAGTGGAAATCACATCCTTCATTTACTATATTTATTGTTCTAATAAACTAGATGGAACATTTGGCTAAGGTAGAGGTTAGGTGGCCAAACGTGGTTTACCTTAACTAGGATATAATTGAGGAATGGTTTGTTATGGAATGTTGGTTTTATGAGTGAACTAGCTAGGAATGTGTATCTATGGATTGGGATGTGATTTTTGAAATTACATGCATTATTTTACATCATTATAGTTTGGATTTGGTATATAGCCTTGATTTTAAGGGAATTGTGCCTGTGATGGGAGGATATGGCCCTAGGTAAACTATTGTGCCTATTGAGGTTGAGTAGGGACTTGCTACCAACTAGTCAAACCTAAATAATTAAGGGGAACTTATTATGAACTAAGGCCCAATCATTAGATTTTTGGCACATGTTAAATGAAATGCAATTATTACCTAATTGGTACTTGTTAGATATTGGTACCTCTTTGTTGTGTAAACACTAGTTATGAAGTATACACTTGTTATGTGTTTGGAATTTATCTTTGACCAATAGACATATGTTGTTAATTAAATAATGTGTGTGATTGTCAAGGTATATTAGTCTATGACTATTGAGGTATACTTGTCACTACATGTCAAGGTGGAAGATTTGTTTCCCCTATTGAGGTGGCATAATGTTTGACCTTTATTGTAGTGGTATATTAGAATATGTCTATTGTTTTGGAATGTTAGTAATCACCTATTGAGGTGGAATAGAATGTTTCACTTTTTATTAAGGCAAAGAGCTAGTTGGTACTTAATTACCTAATATTTGTGATAACATTCTTGAAGAAGTAGCTAATTGAGGATTAAGAGTAACTTATTGTTGTTGAGATGTATGAATTCATGTCTCTTATTGTTTTGAACCACTCATGGTATTAACTAAATTCACTTATTATTGTGGACTAGTTTTTGGTATAATTAAACCACTTTGGCCTGGATTGGACAATACTTGAGTGTTATCCACTATGTTTGGCACATTGTTATCCATAAAAGTAATAGTATCTTCTTCAATAGATGGGGCATTGTACATGTCATAATCTAAAGTGATTTTTCCAAATGGGTCTATACCCTAATTATCTTGACTTGTCCATTCAATTAATAATCATGTTAAAGGAGATAACTCTATGAGTCAAGCATTTGATATGGTCATGATATTAAAATTACATGCTAGATTAAAATAGGTTTGATATACTTGTTATATTTTTATAAAGTGGTCCTCCATGAGGCCTATTCTTTAGACAAGCATATTTGGGTCTTGATATGATATCATCATGAGTGTTTGAGGATTTATATTAAAAACCTGTTAAATGGTTTAGGTATAAGCCATGTTTAAACACACTAAAACTATACTTGGTAAATTTTCATGTGGGAATTATTTTATAAACTTGGCCCCCATCTCTGTGGCTCTAACTAAAACCTCATCCTTATTTTCAAGCAAGTGATAATCATACAAATAAGGATCATATGTCAATGCCATAGTGACATAATATAGTTGTTTTTGAACTTAAAGAGTAGAAGGAGACAAAACTAGGATGAGACAAGGTGCATAAAAAGACAAAGCATCCAAGTGGCAAGAGGAGATGTCAACTCAGGGATTTATTCTTGTAGTTGGAATAGCACTTGCCAGGCGGTCACCAAACAGCACAAACAGTAGACAAGCCATGTAAATGCCTTGAAGGGAGTAGTTTGTTTGCAAAGGAAAAGTGTGACTTGCAGTTCCTCATTAAGGTTGGGATGCCAAAGTTAAAGCAGGAGTTGACAATCAAATAGCTTCCTCTTTCCAAGGTTCAGAACGCACATGGGCCACTTGAAAAAAGAGCACCAAAATCTTTCCCAGGAAGCACCAAGTTCTCTTCCTCTTTCTATATATTGTGAAAATTCTCATTTGAGAAGGATCCACTCTCTTAGCCTTAAGGCAAAACTCTGCCCAAAAATCTCTTGGGCTTGTAAGGCAGAGCTGCCAGATTTTACCTTGAATCAGGACTTAGCATTTTTACCTCCATCTAGACTTGCACTTTAAAGTATATGTGTATTTTCTTATTTTGTTTTAAGTCATTTTCTTTCATGCTTTTCATAGATTGATTACAGCATGTCTAGTGCATTATGAAGTCTCCTTTTTGTAGGTCTGTCAGAAGTGTCTACAAAAAGAATATAGGTGCCTGTGAATAGGCTATCAAAGTGTGTCCCAGAACACCTTTGCTAGTTCCTTCCTCCCTGTACTTCCACAAACCCCTAGCTGACTGTTGCAAAAGAGCTTTTGACCTCAGATGAATTGTATGGGTGCTTCTTTTTGGTGAAAAGTGTATATTCAGGTTGGGTGGGTCAACCTTTTCTGGTGTATCACCTTTGCATTTTTTAGGCTTAGATTTTATTTTTTTAGCATCTCTCTCTCCCTTTTCATCCCCCCCTTTTTCTCATTTTATTTTTTAGTAGTAAGAGAAACCAGGGCCTAAAAGATACATCAGAGGGAGCTAGCCCTTATCTAGAGACTCTCCCCTCTAGCTTCGTTGGTCCCACAGGCGAGAGGGGAATTTCCATTGTTGCGTGTGGAAAGGCAGGAGCTTGGCCTCCTACCTTGAGTGCAATCCACTATGTCAACAGTTCTTTTCATGCCTGATGGGACCAACTAGGACAAGTTTTGTCCAAAGAGTTAAATAATTTTTGGTGTGTTCTTAAACCAACTAGCCTTTAGAGGCTTTTGTATCAACACCAATGGTGACTCTGAGTTGAATTAGTTGGTTAAGCAGTCAAAGTGCCATCAAAAATCTTATTTTTGTATGTATAATTCCTTTACACAAAATCATGGACCTTGTATTCCTTCATATGACTTCGATCAGACTCAAAATTTTCATGCAATCACCTCAATCAACCCTCCTAGTTGCCCTTCAATGATAAGGGATGTGGCACTAGAGTTTGAGAAGCAGGTAATGGAAATCAACAAACTAGATGAGCAGTATGATTATCAACAGGAGCTGATGTACAAAGAAGAATGTTTATTCAAGCAACCTCAAGCCTTGTAGTCCATGGAGGAGGTAGCAAAATGGAGGAATCCATTCATTCAAGGTAGTCAGCCTTGCACACCCCCTCCTATCCTAAAGAAAGCCCCCTCTTATGCACCAAATCCTTTCTATCAAATGGCACTTGCTCACTCCAACTCATCTAATGCATCAATCAACCCTGCTCTTGACCCTGTATGCCTAGCCTTCAAGCATCAAAGGGAACTAGAACAACCTCTCATGGAGATGAACCTTCTAAATTCCTTAGATCATGAATCTTCCTTTAGGGGGAGCATTATGAACCAGCACATCTCTCTCAAAATTGATCCTACTCAACATGATGATGTTGGTGACCTCCAAGAAAGACTCTTTCAGGATAATCTAGCCAAACAAACTGAAGATTTAGAGGCTAGGATGAGACTGCTTCATGAAAGAGAGATGGAACCTTTAGACCTTGTGGAGGAGCTTTAGGACCTTGGAGAAAACAATGTTGCTGCCTGTTCAATGGAGCAAAATTCTAATTTCAAGATCCTAAACTAGAAGTAAATAGTAGAATCATGGGGCAGGAAGGAGGAGAAGAAAGTTTTTGTTCAAAACCTTAAAGAAGATGAGGCTGCTCCTACTCATGATAATGTTGGTGACCTCCAAGAAAGGTGCTTCCAAGAGGATATGGCCAAAAGAATTGCAGAGTTGGAATCTAAGGAGAGATTCCTTAGCTAGTGTGTGATGGACAGTTCAGACCCAATGGCACATTCCATGTCTGAACACACCCCACTTACACATTTCCAAGAGGGATATCAGGCCACACCTGATATTGATGAAGTGCTAACCAAATGAAAAGAGGAGAATCATTTGATTCTAGCTTAAGGACTACCTCCTCTTCCACATGGTTTTCCCACTTCACCCCTTCTCAAGGAGGAACCTATTCTGTAGGAGGTGAGTGAGGAGTAGAAGATCCAATCTATAGTTTTTTAGGAGGCTATCATGAGCGATAACAAAGAATAAATCATCATTGATGCTCTTTGTAAAGACCTCATCAGCAATGGAGAAGACACAGGGCATGCATATATGCAGATGTTCCAGCAATATGAAGAGGAACATAAGCATGGTGAGCTCTCTTCCCCTTTGTTTGATGAACTTCCTTATTGCTTCGATGAGGAAGATGACTATGTTGAGGAGCCTGAGTTGGAGGAAGATCAAGAGAATATCTTTAAACATCTAGAGATCCTAATCTTCGAGGAGGAAAAGGAAAGGTCTATCTTCTTTGAGGAAAGCCTTAAAGAAGAAAGTTTTGAACAAAGAGGTGATGTTCTATGGGATGAGCAATCAGTTTGTGATTCCATTTCAGACATCATCACCATCACCCTTCTTCAAGAAGGCCAAGAAGAAGTAGAAGATGAGTTTGATAGAGTCTTCAATGAAGCAGAAGGAAATGGGTCGGACCATGATGCACTGCAAGGGAGCTATACATATCAAAGGGCTTATGGTGATGAGCTAGCAGCCATTGTTTTCTTGGTAAAATGCACCAGCATGAAGGACCAGCATTCAATAAGCTTCTAGAAACAAATAGAGTACGTATATGTTGGAAGCATTTTTGAATCTGATCCACTCAGATAGTAGCCAATCTAGGTGATAGGTAAGAGGATCAGGTAACCAAATCTCCTTTTCATTTAGCCACTTGTCTGGCACTATAAGTTTCTTTGCCAGAAAGGAGACTTAAGAAGTTTTCCCTTTGATCTAGGAGGCAAGCAGATGTACCTAGTTAGTTGTATATAGTAGTTGTTTTAAGTTTCTTTTCCTATTTTAACTAAGTGCAGTTTGCACGAGTAGTGTTTTTAGTCTTATGTGTGCTTTCCTTGTATCTGGGGTAAAAAGCTTCATGTTTGATTCTTGGATCTTTTGGGGTTGTTGCTAACTTTCTTCAAAGCTGCATTCTAAATCCATGCCCAATGGAATACAAGGCAACTAGTCTCTAAGCATAGCAGGCATGCTTCCCTTGGGAGTCACCAATTTGTTGACCATTTTTTTCCGAATAGGGCAAAAATCGGTCCCCTTCTTCCCCTACTATTCTAGGCCAATTCATTTTTGATTTTGCAAAAGTCCAAGAATTTCTACATACTCTACAGGTCTATTTCTATGGACTCTATAGGTCCATTTCTACAAACATTATAGGTCAATTTCTATGGACTCTATAGGTTCATTTTCATGGACTCTGTAGAGCTTGGTTTTCTATGGACTCTACAAGTTTCTACAGACTTCACAATTTTTTCTACAGACTCTACAGGTTAGTCTTTTGGTGGATGAAGAACCAGTTCAGAGAGTGCAAGGTTTTACAAGGCTTCTTTAGCCTCTTATCTAAAGAAAATCACAAGGAAGGTTGGCATCATTGAACCATTGAACCATTGAACTGGTTCAATGCCTTGGTTCAATGCCTTGGTTCAATGGATTGGTTCAACCACTTCATTAAATTGGCAGGTTCATCACTCAAGTTCAATGCCTTGGTTCAATGCCTTGGTTCAATGGATTGCTTCAACCACTTGGTTAAATCAGTAGGTTCATCACTCAAGTTCAATGTCTTGGTTCAATTGTCTTAGTTCAATCAATCAGTTCATTGGCAAGTTCATCAGCTTGGTTCAATGTGTTGGTTCAATGCCTTGGTTTAATTGCTTTGATTCAAATGGATGGTTCAATCACTTGGTTCATCAGATAGTTCAATGAACTTGGTTCAAACACTCAGTTCAAAGGCTTGGTGCATAGTGTTGAACTATTGAACTGGTTCAATAGATTGATTCAATGGTTGGTTCAAGCGAATGGTTCAAAGGCTTGGTTCAAGCGAATGGTGTGCAGTGTTGAACCATTGAACTATTGAATCATTGAACCATTTTTGGTTTAATGGGTTAGTTCAATGGCTTGGTTCAAGGGAGCATCCTAAATCTGAAGGGTAAGTGCCCTTGCAGAGGGTAGTTTTGAGTCCAAAAGCCCTTGTGGAGGGTAGGAAGCATTTTAAAGGGAAGATAGCCGTAAAGGGTAAATTTTTTGGATTTTTGTTTAGTCATAAATTCTTTCCAACTTTTTTTCTAAAGGAATTCCTTTAGACAAAAATCCCAAAGAAAGTTGGAAAAGGGCCATGACAGAAAACCCAAGAAAATACTCCAAAGGAAAGGAAGCAAGCGTGAGATCATTCTTACAGACATTTTGTCCATGGGAAAAGATGCCAAAAGAAAAGCCCGACCAAGGAGGACAAAAGCCCACAAAGTAGAAGAGTCAAAGCAAGAAGAGACCTGACAAAATTTGCCAAAGATGGTGATGTCCTAAAATTTGTCAATTTTAAGGAGACAGACTAGTTGTTGGGTATTCAATTTCAAGGTGACGGCTGTGTGAACGTCAATTTTAAGATAGTGAAATAGTCATTTGCTTTTGAATTACCTGAGCGCCAACCATGAAAAGAGCATAAGGAATGCAGCGACCCACCAGAAGATCACCCCTAAGGGCTGAAAGAGTAAAAGGAGACAAAACCAGGATGAGACAAGGTGCATAAAAAGACAAAACATCCAAGTGGCAAGAGGAGATGGCAACTCAGGGATTTATTCCTACAGTTGGAACAGCGCTTGCTAGGTGGTCACCAAATGGTGTAAACAATAGACAAGCCATGTAAATGCCTTAAAGGGAGTAGTTTGTTTGCAAAGAAAAAGTGTGACTTGCAGTTCCTCATTAAGGTTGGGATGCCAAAGCCAAAGCAAGAGCTGACAATCAGACGGCTTCCTCTTCCCAAGGTTCAGAACGCACATGGGCCACTTGAGAAAAGAGCACCAAAATCTTTCCCAAGAAGCACCAAGTTCTCTTTCTCTTTATATATATTATAAAAATTCTCATTTGAGAAGGATCCACTCTCTTAGCCTTAAGGCAAAACTCTACCCAAAAATCTCTCAGTCTTGTAAGGCAGAGCTGCCAGATTTTACCTTGAATCAGGACTTAGCATTTTTACCTCCATCTGGACTTGAACTTTAAAGTATATGTCTATTTTCTTCTTTTGTGTTAAGTCATTGTCTTTCATGATTTTCATAGATTGATTACAGCATGTCCAGTGCATTGTGAAGTCTCCTTTTTGTAGGTCTGCCAGAAGTGTCTACAAAAAGAATATAGGTGCCTATGAATAGGCTATCAAAGTGTGTCCTAGAACACCTTTGCTAGTTCCTTCCTCCCTGTACTTCCATGGACCCCTATCTAACTATTTCAAAAGAGCTTCTGACTTTAGATTAAGTGTATGGGTGCTTATTTTTGGTAAAAAGTGTATATTTGGGTTGGGTGGGTCAACCTTTTTTAGTGTATCACCTTTTCATTTTTTAGGCTTAGGTTCTATTTTTTCAACATCTCTCTCTCCCTTTTCATCCCCCCCCCCTTTTTTTCATTTTATTTCTTAGCAGTAGGAGAAACCATGGCCTAAAAGATACATCAGAGGGAGCTAGCCCTTATCTAGAGACTCTCCCCTCCAGCTTCGCCAGTCCCACAGGTGAGAGGGGAGTTTCCATTATTGCGTGTGGAAAGGCAGGAGCTTGGCCTCCTGCCCCGAGTACAATCCACTGTGTCAACAGTAAAGTCTGTAGCTTATTAATGTAATGTTATATTAAATGATAACTTGTAATAGAGTGACCTACCATTTGAAAATTTTTGTAGAATTAAGTTTTGAGTCTTGAACACTCATTTATGTGATGTCCATATTGATTACATTCTATGCATCAGATCTCTGACTTTTGTCTGTCAATCTTATCCTTATATTGTTCAAGATTTTATTAAATGATTTTTAGTGTATCTTATACCTTAGATGAACCAAGTGCTACATCACCATAATTCTCATTCTATTATACTCTAATCACAATAGTGCAAACATCTGATTTAGCACTAAATTGAGTCTAGGCTATAGGAAACCTGATGCAAGGTCATAGACCTTTGAAAAACTATGTGGCTTTGTCTTTTTCTTCCATAATAAATTCCACTTTATTCATAACATCTAAGAATCTATGAGCATAGTCTTGAATGGTCTCTATGGGTCCTTTTCAGATCTTTTTTAGATCTTATTTAGTCTGGCTTATGCTTTTCTTTACCTTGAACTCTATGATGAACCATTTCTTTATCTTGTCCAGATTCATTGCATTGGTATCTTTATGATATATGAGTTATAACTATTTTCTAACTAGAGTACCAATTAATTCATACTTCATTATATTTTCTTTTGTAACTCCTTTAACTCACCATTTCATTGAATAGGTAAGAAGATATTGTTCAAGATCTAAGGATCCATCATAGGGAACTAGACTGATAAAAGCTCCAAGTTGAAGCATTATACCTGGTGCTTGTGTATTCATGGGAATATATTATTTCTATGCATGTTTCTTCTCAATAATCTTTGGTGAATGTGTCTGAAATCCTCATGAAAAAGGATACAATTCTTGGAAACATGATCCCAAAGTGGGATTAGGTGAGTTTGATAAATTCAAAACTTCAAACTTGCTATCATAGTCTGTTTTCAATAATTATATAGCTTGATCTAGGATAATTGGGTTAGTCTCTATCAACATAGTTGATCTAATGTACTGATGTTATTCTCTTGAAATTTTCTATTAGATCTCTTGGTGATCTCTTTTCAATATCTTTAGGGTTTTCTCATGCATTTTTCTCTATTTTAGATCAGAATAATATTGGTCTTTCACTATAGTAGCTAAAGTGAAACTATTTTTAAATAAATAGGGTTTAAGGTATGTGTTCTCCCTAGGTGAATGGTATGAACCTATTTTAACTATTTCTTCTTCACTTGAACCTATATTAGCACTGTGACTATGTAACATTCTACTTCCTTCCTCTATTATTAACCTTGTCCAAGTTTGTGACCCTTCTCCTACCTATTCTAACACACTAATCACTTCCTTCTCTTATCTTTACTCATAATCTACATTAATTTATTTATCACCTCTTTTAAACCCAGGCTTCTCACTCTCTTGATTCTCACTTCTCTTCTCTTTCTCCTCTTCTCGCTTACTCTTCACTCCTACTCTACTACTACCTCTCGGGTTCATAGTTGATTGGGTATTTGTGCTTTGGTTCCACCTTCTCTATTGTCATAGTGATTAATATGAATCTAAGGTATTATTCCTCTATTTTCATATTGCTTTCTCCTAATCTTGAGTCTTTTTCAATTGTTATTTTATTTTCTTCAACATCTTGGGTCCAAGTTCAAGCCTTCTTCATCATCTAGCACACATCCCCATGGCACCCATGTGAATACTACATGTTAGGTAGAGTGGGCACCATGGATTTTCATATAGTTAGAATTTTAATTAGAATATGAATTTGGTGTAAGAATTTACCTCAGATTCCCCTGGCAAATTGATCCTTTATAGCTTCAAATGCAATACAACCTTGTATTACAAACTTACTTATATAACTATAAATGATTGTGTCCACCCAATGATCAATCACATGCATCCAAGGTGCACCCAAGATTTTTAAAATTTTGATTTTTTATTCAATCTAGGATATATCATGTGCACTTCTTGGTTGGTGGTATAAATGTTCCAATCTATCCCCCATGTAGCTAGTAAACATGGGAATTCACACCAAAATATCTCATAGACATTTGCATGCAGGTGATCCTAAATAATTAATTTAGCATTAATTCCTACCCTCCTTGCCTCCCCTTATATGAAATCATTAATTTTCAAGTATAACCATACTTTTATATCTCTCTGACTTGGTAACCAATGCAGCATACCCTTTAACAGTAAGTTTCACACTCACTGCACCATTGTTAGTAGAGGTTCTTAGATCACCAAAACTTGCTAATTATGAAGATAGACAACTATGATATTGAAAAATAACATATTAAAGGACATTTTTTATACCTTTTAAAGGTTTATATAGAGAAATTTTAGGGGTTTATCATGATTTAAGGTCATATAACAGACATTCTTGGTTGCAAGAACATAAATACATAGAAATAGAACTCAAAATTGATAATTACTGAACATGGAATATTTCATAGTGTGACTAAGTAAATTCATATTTTATGTAATTCATATAAGAAACAAGGTAAATTTTAATAAAATAATGAATGACTTCTTATAGTGATCAAAATACTTCATTACATAATATTGTAGAGATTAACTTGCAAAATCTTACAATACAAACTCAATGAACAAGTATTACATTAATATCACTATAGATAAATTACAATAATTATAATTATGTTAAAATCCAACCCCTTTCCATACAGATTCATCCATGATATAGATTGTATATGTTGTAGTTGTAACTTCCTATCTATTATGGGTAGCTAGCTATGTCATGTCACTTATAACTTCCTTTGTTTGTTACTAACTCAAAATAGGTCAACTACATTCTAATCTGACTACCTGGTTAACAATATTGCATGACTAGAAATGGAAATTTTTACTATGCACAAAAGATATAGTTGGACACATTGAATAGTAATATATTTGAACATATGACATATATATTCAAATATTTTCCCTTTGAACAAGGATTAAATCCCAATTATTACTAGGGGTTATTAAATCTAAAAAGTGAAAATCTAAACTTGCATGTTTCCCATAAATGCTCAGTTAGGTCTACTAGGGGTGTTTCTGGGCCTTCTTGATTTTTTCATGATAACTTCTAGCTCTAATGTTAGTTTTCAAAATTGTTTGCATCTCTAAAAAGCTAGTCTGACTCGGATACAATAATGCTCTCAATTTTTTGCATTTATTTTTATGGTAAATTTTATTCATATTTTTATGCCATGTTTTGATGTTTAATCTTATAATTACAAACTTTCAATGTGTTTTTTAGCCTTCTACAGAAAATGAATAGTGAAAGTGGTGTGAGTGGTAGGATTGGAAGGAAGGAAGAATAGTTGACCATTAATGGTAATTTTTAGGTGCTTTAGATGGAAAATCCTCCACTTAAGAACTAAAATTTCTATAGAATGATTTATTTTTATTGTAAATGTATTGGCTCTTTGTTTTCTAGGTTATAGGTTTATAACTCAAAAATTAAATTTTAGAGGCTTGGCCTAGAGTAACATTCTAGGTTCTATGACTGAAAAATTGAAATTTAGAGGCTTTTATAATAAAATTTAGTCGTTATATATAAATTTAATTTAGATTATTTTAATCTTTAATTTTACAAATGGTAAAATAAATTTTGAATTTAGAGGCTTGGCCTAGAGTAACATTCTAGGTTTTATGACTAGAAAATTGAATTTTAAACCCACCTATGGCTAATCCTACTTGGTTTGGCATAGGTGGTTATCTTGTGAACATTCTATGGCTTGCTCATAACCTGGTAAAGAATCTTGATGATTTTTTTACCTAAATATACACATGGTGGGATTCGTATAGCATAAGAATGAATTTACACATTCAAAGATGCCATAATCAAGACTAAAATCTAGCATGAAGATGTTGCCTATCATTTGTTTCATTTCTCTCTCAATAGGGATGCATACAACTAGTACCTTGGCTTATTATATGGATGTATTACCTCATGGTTCATCTTTGAAAACTTGTTTGTTAACTATTTTAGTGCACCCATTCACCATGTTGCCTTGTACTACTAATTTTATACAACTTATAGGAAGCCTAATGAATCCATTAGCGCATTAAATGTTCACTTTAATGAGTTATATAGGAGGTTGAAAGACCCATTATAAAAAATATAAGTAGTTTATACTAAATTTTACCTTAAAACATTGGATCCCCTAACTACTATGTTCATTCAAAGGACCCTACTTATTCTCACATCTTTGATGCTGACTTACTAAGAGGCTTTCATAATTAAACAGTAATCAATGCCACATGGTTATGATTTAGACCTATTTTATTCACTTGGATAGATGGGTGTTTACACCCAAAATCCTTCAGCTTACTTTCCTATAAGTCATCCCATTGGCCAAAGTATCCCTTATAATGAAGCATTTCTTTAAGCTTATGACCAATCAAACCTCCTCATGATAAATGAGAGCCATGTTTGTTCATTTAACATGTATATTTATATTAATTCATCATTTTTCAATAGGATATTTTACCTTGTTTTAGTAATCAAGTATCTTTTGGTGCTTTTGATAATCCAATGCCATTCATTGTAAGAGATTTACAACAAACAATGTTGAAACCAACCCATGAAAACATGTTTTAAATTTCATAATTTGGTATCTATGGATATGAAAATGAGATTAATTTTATAATTTTATTATTTACTAATAATGTACAATTCATTAAATACAAACTAGTCTCTGAGTTTAGTGATGAGGATGAGTTGGATGATGAAATGGTAACAATTGTTTCAAGTCACCTAATGGCTAAAAATTACAATATCAGTGAGCTCCCCACATAAGAAGAAGAAATAAAAACCTCTTGAAATTAGTTGGATGATGAAGTAGAATAGTTGGAGCAATAGAATGAATAAGATGTGTGTTATGCATCTAAAATTCACATGATGTATGTTGTTGTCCCTACATTTATCTAGTTGATTTAGGATGATAGATAGTTTAGTGGTAACATTTTAACTCCTATCCCATCAATAGAGATGGATGAAATGGAAGAAATCAACATTAAAATTGGGTGTCCACATAAATAAGGTTATTTAAAATAATTTAAAATAGAAGATCTCTCACCTTAGCATAGCCTTACCTTTGATCTAATTGGCCTAAATTTGAATGAAGAAGTCATGAGAGTCTTTTCCAATAAATAGTGGCACCTATGCATTATTGATGATAGGTGTAAATAAAAATAAAACCAAATTATTGTCCTCACATTTGAAGGTCTAGATCCTTTATAACAACATTAAGAATGGGATTATATAAGTCTTGTTCTCCTCACAATAGTGGAGGAATCCAAGGTAGAAGTGAATGATAACAATCATGGCTACCCAAGGAATGAAGAAAGTATGTTAAGGGAAACTAGAGCTAAGAATATCTTGATATAATGTACTTCCTTGCATACTTATGCCATCGATGACAAAGCTATAAGGTCTTTAACAATGAAAGAACCAATCCTACTTCTAGATAATGAAAATGATGAGTATGCCACCACAACATTTATATCAATCAAGGAGTAGGGAATAATGGATTCACTGATGGGCTGCCATGAAGAAGATATCCCTACTAGGTTGGATATGCATATCTCTCTATTATGTATTGATACCCACCCATATCCCTCACTACAATTAAATATATGGGTAAAGGTATTTCTCAAACCCTATCCCAATTATTTTTTTTTTAAAATTATAAGTACATAGCTAAACTGAACAATCTAAATTTTCTTAAATTACATGAAGATAACATAGATGTGACTCTTTGGGATCACATTATTGAGTGTAGAGGTAAGCACCACCATAAGTACACATTTCATGAAGATAACATAGATGTGACTCTTTGGGATAGTGTTCTTGAGTGTAGAGGTAAGCACCATGATAAGTACACATTTCCTCTTAGTAGGATCTCTATCAGCCTTCTTAAAATATTGAACATGAATATATTCCATTTCAAGCATATAACTAGTGAGGATATCTTTGGCCTATCCATGGAAATTTTCCAAAATTATTGCTTCCATTCATGCATTTTCTTGGTAAGTTATTATAAATACTTTCTCTTTCTATAATCACCTAAAAGTGGTATTTGAGTGTTAAGAGTGTTACTTGTGACAACCTATTCCTAGCTTAGCCTTAGACCTATCCTAGAGTCTTTTATCACACTTTTTCAATCTTTGTGTGGACCAAAGGCATCCCTAATCAGATAAAACATTGTTTCAAACCCTTATTCCCATATCTTGGCCCTTTATGCCCAACATATTTTGAGCTAGACATTAGTGCCACATTAAGGACACTAGATCCACGTGGTGCTAGTGTCCCCAAATGGTGCTGATTTCCTTTACCCTAAGTTTACTAAATGTATATATTTTAAAAATTAAAACCTTGTTAAGGTTGGCCTGAACATATTTTATTATATGCATAAGGTATAGAACACTATAAATATATGAATTTTATACCTCTATCCACTAGGTGGAAATTATATACAAAATACCTATTCAAACACAAAACAAGTTGAGAAAAATCAAGGTTATTAATCCCTATTTTGCCCTAATTATACATAATACCATTTATAGCTACCCTAAGCTCAGATTTTCTAGATTTCCAATCTCAAGCACACTCAAGGAATTCAATACCACTATCATTCTAGTATCACTTTCACTTACGCTAGCACTTAGGTGGGGAGAACTACATTGGGCTTGATCCCTCCTTAGAGTATTGGTATGTAGGAAACTCTCTTCATAGTAGAGTGTTGAGGATGTCCAACCTATCCTATTAATGAACACACATTTTCACCTCATGCCCTACTTATAATGAGGATTAGGGTTTGCATCATAAATAAACTATTATATGCATAATATAGAGTTTTAGACTTCATGTGCATAAGAAAATAACCTCTAAACACAAGAATGAGTACACCCAAAATTTAGGATTAGACCTACATTAGAGGACACTAACACCATTTTCAAGACACTAGAGCCACATGGTGCTACTATACAAGTATTGCACTACTATCCAAGAGAGGATATGACATAGGGATCAAGTTGATGACACTTAAACCTATTCTTATCTCAATTTTTAGCACTCAAATATTTCACATCAAGTGTTTTACAAATAAGTATTTATTTTCATATATTTATTACTATTTTTATAAATTCAAAGAAATTCAAAATCTATAACAAATTAGTTGTTATTTATTGCATATTATTTCACTGACTACTCATCCCTTTAATCAAACATATGATTTACATAGTTAAACCCTAAAAAGTTAAAACATTTGGTGAACCTAACTTACTTTGAACATTGTATAAAACCCTACCCTAGATTACCTTAGGGTTTATATTTTCAACATTTACTCAATATTAATTTATACCTTATTACCATGATTATCATGATATAATCTATATTTCACTTTATGGTACAAATCCTTATACTTTGCTTAGCATGTTTATTACCAACTATTTGTATAAAATTACACATGTATGTTACTAATATCATGGATTTGATTAGAGCTAGTCTTATTTTACATAATGGTCCTCTATCATGTGAGTCCTATTTTTTTATAAATCATTGCAATATGGCTCACTTTGAGTTACCTCTAGTTACTACTAGACAATAGAGCGATTAGAGAACTCATTTTGTTCTAACTCCACCTAGACCACTTGATTATCTATTCTTCAATCCAATCTCTACTACTCACCCACAAAAAATAGTAGATCCTATAGTCTGAGCTATCACTAGGCAGAACAAGGTGGCTCTTCAGCTTATATAGGAGTAGCATAACCCTACCATCCCTCCTCATCCCTAGCACATTATAATGGGATCTAGAGATCAGAAAAGAGAATTTGATATAGTGTATTAGTTGAGAAATACACTGTCCAAAATATCTATATTATAATTACTTAAAAAATCAATAATTTTCAAAGATATTCTTTTTTAGACACTTAAACATATATCTCTATCTCATGATACTAAGCCATCTTATTTTTCATCTATCATGAACACTATAAATGATGTGGAGGATGTGATATATTTTTCCAATGAGGAATTACCATCAAAGTCATTAATTTATCAAAATTTGTCACTTTCATTCAAGCTCAAATAAATAACACATCTATTAAACATGTTCTCATCAACATTGGCTCAGGACTCAGTATATGTAACCTCACTTTTCTAAAAACCATGGGGGTTGATATAACATCTATTCAAAAAACATATAATGATATCTAAGGGTTTGATGACATTCCTAGATAGACATTAGGTTCAATTACATTGGACATTATAGTGGGACAAAAAACCTTACCTACACACATGAGGTAGGAGAGTCTAATAAGACTATTCATATACCATCTCTAGAACTTTTTACTACACAATTACCATCATTGATGATATAGAAATAACCTCTCATAATATAAACATCATCACCTAGGGTAGATGATGAGATTCTTATATAAAAATTACCACTACTTGTTAATTCAGAAGAGGTTTACATTCATAATTATGACAGATTCAAAGGCCACTACAAAGGAAGATCAACCACCTATAGATATTGATGAATATTTATGTGGATTAATTTTTACACCAGTTGGCCTAGAAGAGTATAGAGATAATTAATATTCGCTTATACCTGACCCTAGACTAGTAGCACCACTTATTTAGTATCTTAAAGCTATAGGTTCCCATACTCAGCTACAATCAGTGGTAGATCCCTTGATCCATTTAGTACATATGGTTACATCCATGGATATCAATTTAGTCACATAGATTCAGGTAGGGATTTCATAAGACAAACCTCACTAGATATTATAGATACTACTTGACAAAGGATTGATGATATTACCCATAATATGACACAAATCAGTCAATAGATTATCACCACATGATGGTCAACCCTTTTGCCACTTTCATATATTCATAAGACATGATATAGAATGTGCTCAACATTACAACATAAAATAAATAAATTTAAGGATAAAGTCACTATCTAGATCATACAACCTCCACCTTGATAGGCATGACCACCATCATCAATATGATCTCCTTTATAGATACAAGCACTACAATAGAGTCATCACCGATATAAACATTCACAAATTTACCCATTGACTATACAAATGTTTTTAGTAGACAGATACATTCTCCATGGGGATATAGATGATTCCAATCCTAAAACTTTCACTTTGGCATTTTTATACCATATTGGTTATTAAGAGATTGAGATACAACATGGTATACACTATCAGGATTCCATTAGACATATTACACTACCAATTGCATGTGGCCTCAAGGTGGCCAATAAATTATTCTTCATTTTTTAGTAGGAATACTCATCTATAAGTTACACTTGGTAGTGCATGGTTTTATGGAATGGATGCCACATTTGATTAGTTAGATATATGTTTGAAATTCACTCATGATGGATACATGGTTCTCATCTTACATGATGACATAGATAAGAACCATAGGTTTCATATAGATACTCTACGGTCTAATGTGGTTTACCCTGGGAACATGTGGGAGGTATATTACATTATTTAGAAGCACACCATTTAGATACTCAAACTCCATACATATGCCAAGGATAAGGCTCTATTGATATAAATAGATTTGTACAATGACCATGATAATGATGACTTATTTGAGTTTGGATAGATTCAATATCTGACACTGGATTATCTTTTACGAGATCAACTATTTGATTATTCACAACCTATCTATGTGCTCTTGGGTATATAAATATGTTACACTTTTCTTGTATACTATTTCATTTACATTTATAGCATTTACTTATACATATTTTCTACTCTCTTGGTTTGTGTACATGGTTTGTTTTCATTTCCTTGTACATATATAAAAAATACAAAAGTAATAGAACATGCCAAAACATAAAAACATTCAAATATTACTCAAAAACACAAAATTTATAGGTTATATACATTGATATGTTTACACTTATTATACTTTCTAAACATACATATGATAGTTATCTTAGTCTAGTCAGTTTTATCATACATACATGTTTCACTTGTTCTTGTCGAGTGCTTACATATTACTTACATGACTCAGGTCCACTATATTGATCTAGACTTGCTATCATCTACCCACTAGAGGCATATACATCGATTCATAGTTATTAATTTGACATATTCACCCACTTGGGGGCATCTTATACATAGTTTATATTACCATATTCTATCATTACATTCTAATTTTAGCATTTTTATATCTTGATATTGATTATTACTACTTATACTCAAATTTTTTGGCAACTATCACCAGTTTAGATTTAGCATATGTACATACTGGATATTACATATATTTATACTACATTCATGCATGATTTCATTTCTAGTTTTCCTAGTTTAGACTTGATTGTATTCTCTATTATTCTTTTATTCAAGGGAATTTGAATATGCC
The DNA here is from genome assembly GCA_037957365.1 of Torreya grandis. Taxonomy (NCBI): domain Eukaryota; kingdom Viridiplantae; phylum Streptophyta; class Pinopsida; order Cupressales; family Taxaceae; genus Torreya; species Torreya grandis. The sequence goes on along the minus strand of JARHVA010005543.1, from coordinate 503,830 downwards.
ATTGTTATTTGGCTCTACAACACTTTTATTCAGGTATTCATTGGACATGTACCCATGTCCCTTGTGTGTGCTTTCTTAATTATGTATGCAGACATTTGAACATGTCATTCTATGTGTCTCTAAGATAACTTACTTGTTACTTATATATATGGGCATTTGAACATGTCCTTGTATGTCTTCTTTTCTCAGATTTAGTGACATATGTCCATGTCCTTTATATTATGGCCCCTTAGCATATTTTACATGCCTCATGTGTTTTGTATATATGCTTTCTTATATGTGTCATGGCCATGACACTTGTCTTTCCTTGTTACACACCAATTCTATATTTATTTTTTACACACCAATTATTGATTCCATGATGGACCTCATGCATCTACCCTTCCTACTTGGGTGTTGTGATGGCATCATGCCCCATACCCCAAGGTAGCTACTCATATTTGATGTTATAGACATTGATTACATATATCTTGACACCCTTTTGTAATTATAGACACAACATACATCTTACATTACATACTTATGCTCGAATTCTCTTAAATTATAATGTTATGTTTTCAAATTGTATTGGATTATCACATAATTATCATATATGCTCTAGCTAACACATTTTGTAGACCTATTTCTTTTGAGGATATTTATTACACATGTTCAATAACTACCCTCAAAAGATAATGAATTCAGAGGAGTTTGTCATAGAGATCAGGGTCCTAAATTGAATTCATAGAATATTTTGTTGGAGAATTTTAAATTATGTCATGATGATGTCATGAATCTACCCTAGTGAGTGGATGAAAAGCCTTGATAGTCTAAGTGACTAATAAAGTGTGTAAGGTGCTTGTCCTAGTATGCTTGAAGTATGTTTGGTCGATCTTCTATTTTAGCATGGTTAGAGATGTTTAGGCATTAGTATAGTGTTTTGAGGATGTTAAATAGTTCCTTAAGATGTTTTTAATGCTTTGATTGCTTGTGTTCATAAGTCTAATTCATCTGGTTGTCCATAATTTTCATCTAGACACTTTGGGTCTAGTGGTACAAAATCTAAGTAAGTAGTTTGATGACATCACCATTTCTATGTGTGGATGAGTTAGGGTAGTTGGTCATATGGTTGTGATCACATTATTCCATAATTTTTATGTGTTAAATATTAATTCATGCACCTAAGCACGTCAAAATATATGCAAGTGCAAAGTTGGGCTCCCATACTTAGCCAAATTTGCATGAGTCAAGAAAGAGTCAAGTAATCAATTTGATCATGGCATATCTCACACATGTGGACATTTTGGGAGAAGGTGATCAAATGGGTTTGTTTAGTTTTATACCTAGTATATTTTTTCTAAATTTTAGATCATGCATCAAAGTGAATCAAAAGATATGCATGTGCAAAGTTAGCTTTCTAAGTAATTCTTGACATTATTGGCTATGTGCCATAAAAATATGAGTGACCAAGTTATTAGTGTTATATCATGCACATATGAAGGTTTTAGGATTATTTTGATATGTGGTTAGTTTATCCTATGTTAGGAGATAATATGGTCCAAATTTAAGAACATGTGAGTGAGCAAGGTAAAAGATATGGCTTTGCAAAGTTGCTCTTCTAGGCAGATAAGCAAGGTTCCCATACTTAGTCATGTGTGCACAAGTTAAATTCTAAGAAACATCAATGGAGAAAAATATTCAAAGAAGTTAGGAAAAAATGACATGGTACCATGTGTTTGATGTTTAATGTTATATAGAGATAAATATCGAGCTTCTTTCAAACACCAATGGTGAGCAGGTGATCATACAGATAGTGATCAATGGTGAGCAAGTGATCGTACAGATAGTGATCAATGGTGTGTATTAAACTAAATAGGTCAAATTGATATTTTATTATCATTTTTAAATACTGAGCTATGTATAATAGATTGATGGAGTGCATGAGGTCAAAATTGCTAGATTACATGAGAAGAGGTTAACATGTTCAAGATTCAACATTTGGGTATTGGTGTTATATGCATTAAAATTCAAACAAGATCAATGGTGCATGATTGATCTGATCAGTGAGTATATGAGATTTGAGTAAAGTGATTTAACTTTAATTGTGACCATTTGCATTTGAATATTTGAATTTTACAAAGGGAAAAATAAGTGATCTATATTTTGGCTATATCTTTCAATCTATGTAAAACTTGCTCATGGTGTAAAAAGTGAACTTGTAGAGGACTCAAAGGAACATATATAAATATAGATTTAAATATATGAAAGTGTGCATAAACATAGTTATGGATGTTCAAAGTTGACTGTGTGTTTGTGCATAGACTGTAAGTGACCCAAGAAGTTTATTCAAGTTTGTTTTGATGTTGTTTCATTCTCTTTTGATGAATTAGATATTAGGGAGTATTTTAGACTCTATGAAGATTATCTATGTGCATTATTAATGTTTTACCAAACATATGTAGTGTGAAAAAAGGTTTATAAGTCTATTGTGTATTTATTTATGGTGACTATGTGCACAGAATGTTGACTAAGCTTGCACAGAAGACTGCAATGATGATTGTAAGCATTTGAGGATGACTAAGGGGTCATTTAGTGTGGACCTATACATTTGGAAGTGGTCTTATTTTCTTATTTTGTTTGATGATGTGATAAATGGTTGAATAGGTCTCCATGAGATTGATAAGAGCTACAAGGGCCTTATTAAAAGGTGTAGCTACTTAAGGGAGACCCATAAATGCTATGGCTGACTTATAAAGATTTTTTTAAATTGTGTCTTGGTGAGATAGATGCCTTAAGGGCTAAGCCATGCCTACTAGCTGACCAAGATGGTGTTGATCATAAATTCTATATAAATAGTGAAACCAAAGATGGTGATTTCTAGACTTAGTATGAGACTTTGAGTGAAGGAGAGAAACTTTGAAATAGAAGGTATAGGTTAGTGAGGACTAGTAGAGAGAAAAGATAATTAGACATGCTTTTATGATCAAGGTGATGAAGATGATTGCATATGTCATTGGACCTAATACATATAGAAGAGGTAGAATGGGTAAGTATGCTCATGAGACTATTTGAAAGAGTGTGTTTGGTGAGCAAAGGCAAGGTAAAGGTTGTGTCTTCCCTATGGATAAGTTAAAGATAAGAAAAAATTAAGGACTATTTATATGAACTGTTAGTCATAATTCTATTGGTAGAATAGTGCTCTTGTAGATTGAGTGTGAGCAAAGGTGAAGAGTGATAAGCAGAGGTCCATCATTAGGTGTTATAGACATCAGTCCAAAGGTGGATGTTTTCATAGGTGTTGTTGTGGTAGCTCAACATCTAAGGTGGTTATAGCCTCCTTACAAGTTGAATCCTACTAAAATTTTAGTTGTTACATCTCAGCTAGACATGTGTTGTAGCACCTTGTGGGATTGTAGTCTCACTAAATAGGTATCATAGTTCCTTAATCAATTATATCTAGTCTAAATTATAACTTATTATTAATGGATAGTAGTCCAATTATAGGTTCTAATGGTTTTTCTTCCCCAAGAGGTTTTCCCACATATGTCTTGAGTTATATACTTGATCTTGCATTGTCTTTCTTATTCATTGATATGAATGATGTGCATGCCTCATAAATGTATGTATTGATTGATTAAGAGTTTGAAATGATTGGAACTAAAGTTAAAATATCTAGTCTCACTAATTCACCCCCCCCTCTCAATAATTTTACCTATAACAATTGGCATCAGAGCAGGTCCTTTGGAGGAAGCCTAATCGTTTAAAGGTGATCCTAAGTAGGTAAAAGGATGGCTAAGCAATTGAAGAAAGAAAATCAATAGTGGAAGGTTGTGATCAAGGAACTTAAAGAAAAAATATGTACTTTAAAGAAATATGCCAAAGAGGATGAAAATATTATTAATGATCTCAATGTTCATCTAGTAGATGCCAAGACAATTTTGTGTTCAAAATAAAAGGACATCATGTTTGATAAATAAGCCTACTATAATAGTAGAGAAGATGATAGAAAGGAAGAATAAGTTGATCTAGAAGCTAAGCTTATGAGTGCACTTGGTGAACTAAAGGAGCAGAAGAAGAGGAATCATAAAATGAGGAATATGATCAAATGTCTTGAAGCATAAGTTAGTTCTCTTGAGGGAAGTTTGTTAGGTTTGTCTAAGAAATAAGAAAATAAGTATCAAGAATAGATGAAGTTTATTTAAGTGTAGGCATATATATTGAAAGACATGGCCAAAAAGGTCAAAGAGGATGAAGAAAAGATCAATATTCTTAAAGATCAGTTAAGGACTACAAATGAAAATTTGAAAGTAAAATAAAATGAGTGCAATCAGTTGAAGGTTAAAATAAATTCATTGAAAAATGAGCATGAGCTTGTTATAGTCAAATTGGATAAGTTAGAAGAGAAGCATGAGAAGCTTGAGTACATCAAGGAGAATGAATGCTTTGAAAGCAATACAAGAAGGTCTATTAGACAAATAAATGCTTCAAGATATGCTAGTTTATTTCATGGTCATTGTTACACTTGTAATAAGTATGGTCATAGAGATAAGGAATATAAAAGGAAGTTAGTCAAGTATGGACATTCATGGAGACTTAAAAGAAGGAGAAATTGGTAAAAGAGAAGTCATAACTCAAATCAGTTAAGTGGTGTGTTTAATGATATTATTTGTTATAGTTGAAATAAAATAGGACATATTTCTAGATTCTATAAGAATAGTTTAAAGAAGCACTCTACTCCTAAAAGCTAATCAATGTTGTTGAGACCCAAGATTATGAAGGATAATCTTGATCAAGGTGGGTTGTTTTATGCATCAAATAAGGAATTAGATATGAAGAAGATACAGGACTACCAAGAGAATTTTTCTTTTGTCCAAATAGAAAAAGAAGATCACAATTACCATCAAGCAAAAGGTATGAATGATCTTGTTTGTTTCAATTTTCATAGAGTTGGTCACATTGCTAGGTATTTCAAGAACATGTTGAATGAGTTCCCAAAGAAAAATAAGGTGTATGGAGCACCTAATATGCAATAAAGAGGTCACAAATGGGCATGGAAACTAAAGGTAATCATTTCCAATTCTTCTAGTCATAAGGATGATAAGAAAGTTTCTCTAGAAGGTTATGTTGTAAATCAGGATAAGCTCAAGGATCAAGTAGGTAAGATGGTTGCAGAGGACAAGAAGAGTCAAACTATGGTATGGAGACCTGAGGCAGTAAATACTAAGGAGACTAACCCTGTTGAGTCTAAGAGTTTTGATGGATCATTTGCCAAGGTGTAAAAAGGATAAAAATGAATGAAAGTCAAGATTTAATGTTGTCAACATTTATTGACAAATATGAATCAAAGAATGAATTCAAGCATCCATTCAAAATCAATTGGATGATGAGGTAGGACTGTAAGTCAAAGAAAGATATGGAGATATGGGAGTATCATAAGTTTTGGTACTTTTAGTCTCACTCTATCAAAGGGATGTATCTATCTAGGCTTCAAGGAGATACTTATCAATCAGAGGAATCTTGGTGGCTATCAGATATTATTTGATGAGATGGTATGAAAATAAGGTATGTTTGTGCATTCTTTTTATATATCTTTTGTTGGAGAAAAGAAGCTTGAGAATAATCTCAATGGTCATATCTTGAGAAGGAGTTAGCTAGTTAATCATGGTTTAGATGCTATGGTATAAAGGTGAGTTTCAAATATCTATCTGCATATCAGTTTGTGGTAGATGATAGGTGAGACTATATGTTAGACCCCTTTATTCTAGACTTATGTTCTAGATCTTACTAAGCTTGTTAAAGGCTTGTTAAGTAGTTTTGTATGCCATGGAAGTTCATGGTGTTCTAAAAATGAGGTGTCTCTATATGATTGTTGACTATGATTAGATAGTATTTGAATACTTTTTGAAGATGTCATGTTCCAAGTGAAGCATAGAGTTAGTGGGAGCAACAAGTTCATGAGTTTGCTCTAGAGGTTTGTGAAGGAGTTATAGTATAGGATTAGAATGGGTGGTTCTAGTTGTCTTAATGAGATTGATAGAATGTTAAGAAGATTTGGTGATTAGAAAGGTCTGTGTACTTATTTTATATTTGCTCCAAATATTTTTGTTGTTTGAAGGTATGTTGAAGACAAATTGAAGATTTTTTGTTTGCTCTCAAGTTTTTCAGTTTATGCTTAAAAGTATGCAAGGCCTAAAATGGGTTATAGGAATCAAATGTTCCCAAAGATATGAAAGATAAAATCTTAGACCAAAAGTGTGTGATGGCTATCTCTAGGTGTGTAAGAAGTTTCAAAGGTGGATGTTGACTAGAAGGAGGTTTGTTGACTCAGTTTAATTTAAGATTCTAGGGTTTTGGGCTATACTATAAAAATTGGTTTTCCTTATGATTTTAGGTTTGAGGATTATTAATAGTTTTAATGGTCTAAAATTTAATAAAATAAATATTCACATATATTTTAAGGTTTGTGGTTCTCAAGTTATTCAAATTTTTGTCAATATGGAGGGCTAATTAGCTAGTAGATTTGTGGTGGAAGTATGTTACAGAAGATGATATTGGTGATGAAAATTGGTGTGATTTAAGTTTAATATGAGAGTGTTATAAATATAAATTTTTATGTCTTGAAGATGTGTCTAATAAAAAAATTTGGATCTGTAAGTCTCAGGTAGGGCTACAAGGAGCCTAGACATGCCTAGTTTGAAGAAGAGTGTTTTTTGCTCAATTTCTCCAAAAGAGAAAAGTATGTTTATTTAAATGATATTTCTTAGGTTTATTAATATCATGTTTCCTATTTGGTGAGTGGCATGAAGTTTTGTTGGTGGTCCTTGTGGCAGCTTGAGAGAGAAGGCTAGTAAGATGTGTGGTGGTTCTTAATGGTCTGTGGAGATATGAAGATGCTCATGTGATGAAATGACTCATAACTCTTAGGGGAAGTCCCTCTTAGATGTTTCTTGGTAATTTAATTATATTTAAATGTTTTTTTTTCTTTCTTCATTAGTTGCAGTGCTTTATTGAAGAAAGTATTGGCATGGAGAAAGAGGAAGTTTATCAAGGTAAGAAGAGGTAGGCTCAAGGTAAGGGGGAGTTTGTATCATCTTTATAAGGTGGTCCTCTCCTATTTTTGGTATTTTTGGGTCCTCAAGATTATATTTTTCCTACTTTTTCATTGTGTCAAAAGGGGAGAAAGTTCTTATTGTGAGAGTGCTTGAAGAGATAAAAGGAAGGTGAGTTGTATATTGTTATTTGATGGTTGTTGACATCAATGATAAAGGGCATATTATTGGATCATTGTAAATGATGTCATGATGATGTCATGAAGGTGCCTATACTATTGTATAAATATCCTTGATATTCTAAGTGACAATAACAAAGTGTGTAATGTGTTTGTCCTAGTATGTTTGAAGTATGTTTGGTTGATCTTCTATTTTGGCATGGTTAGAGATGTTTAGGGATGAGTATGGTGTTTTGAAGATGTGAAATAGGTCCATAATATATTTTATATGATTTGAGTGATTGTGTGAATAAGTGGAATTCATCTGGTTATCCATATTTTTCATCTAGACACTTCCAGTCCAGTGGTATAAAATTTGAGTAGGTAGTTTGATAATGTCACCATTGCCACATGTGGATGAGTCAGAGATAGTTGGTCATATTTTTTTTTATCACATTAGTCCCTAATTATTATTAATTAAATCTCATTTCATGCACCTAATCAAATCAAAATATATGTAAATTAAAAGTTGGGCTCCCAAGCATTTTGACAGTGTTTTCCCATAGCCAAATTCGCATGAGGCAAGAAAGAGCAGAGTAAGCAATTTGATGGTGGCATATAATGCCAATGTTAAAATTTTAGGAGAAGGTGATCATATGGGTTTGTTTATTTTTATACCTAGTTTATTTTCACTAAATTTTAGATCATTTATCAAATCAAATCAAAATATATGCATGTGTAAAGTTGGACTTCCAGGTAATTCTTGACATTGTTAGCTCTAGGGTAGAAAATTTTGAGTGACCAAGTTAATGGTATTATATATCACACATAAAAAGGTTTCATGAGTATTTTGATACATGGTTGGTTTCTCTTATATGAAGAGATCATATGGTCCAAATTTGAGAACATGCAAGTGAGTGAGGTAAAATATATGACTATGCAAAGTTGGTCTTCCAGGCATATAAGCAAGGTTCCCATAATAATTTTTTCACAAGTTAAATTTTGGGCAAATCAATGGAGTGTGTTTTTCCAAGAATTTAGGAAGTAGAAAGATGGTGTCATGTGTTTAATGTTTAATTTTATGTATAGATAAATATCAATCTTCTTCCAAAGATCAATGATGAACAAGTGATCAATGGTGTATATTAAAGTTAAGAGGTCAAAGTGATAGCTATTTAGCATTGTTACAGGAGATCGATAAAGTGTATGAGGTCAAAGTTGCTAGATTGCACAAGATGAGGTCAACATGTTCAATATCTAACATTTAGACATTATCACTCTATGCATTAAATTTTAGACAAGATCACTAATGCATGATTTATCTAAGTAGCGAGGACATGAGATTCAAGAAAATTGGTTGAAGCTTAACTATGACCATTCACATTTGAATTTTATAAAGGGAAAACTATTTTTCTATATTTTGTCTATATCTTTCAATCTATGTCGATTTTTCTCATGGTATAAAAAATTAAATTATAGAGGACTCTAAGGTGCATATATACATATAGATTTGAATATTTGAAAGTGTGTATATACATAGTTATGAAGGTTCAAATTTGACTATGTGTTTTTGCATAGACTATAAGTGACCCAAGAAGTTTATTCAAGCTTATTTTGATGTTATTTCATTATATTTTGATGAATTGGCTATTAGGGAGTGTTTTATACTTATTAAGGATGATCTATGTGCATTATGAAGGTTTAAAAAATATGTAGCATGAATAAAGGTTTGAAAGTCAACTATGTATTTGTTCATGGTGACTATGTGCACAAAATGTTGATTGAGCTTGCATAGAAGAGTGCATTGATGATTGTAAGAATTTGAGGATGACTAAGGGGTCATGTAGTGTGGACCTATACATATGGAAGTGGTATTGTGTTCTTGATTTGAAATATGATGTTCTAAATGGGTTAATAGGTCTCCATGAGACCTATAAGAGATACAAGAGCCTTATTAAAATGTGTAGCTACTTAAGGGTTACCTATATATGCTATGGCCGACCTATGAAGATTGTTTCAAGCTATATCTTAATGATATAGATGCCTTAAGGGTTAAGGAATGCCTAATGGATAACTAAGATGGTGGAAACACTTATATTTACACCCTTTAAGGAGATGTCTCATCTCTCCATAATGGAAACATCTCACTTGCTATGGGTAATCAATTTGGTGAGATGAATCTCTAGATTTAAGGTCTAGCTCCCTAGGTATGTCTTTAAATGCTTTCACATATACTAACTAATTGTTTATGGGGGAAAAGGGTTAGAGTTTGCATGAAATGAAAATTATTATAGGGGTTGATGCACCAAGATGTTTACCACAAGACTATTATAATCCATCATAAAGAGACAAGGCATATAACACTAGTTTAAGAGTCCTAGAGTGTACTAACATTAGTATTTCAATATGAAGGTGACCTGCATGAATATTATCTAAGGTAAGTGGAAATATAGATCATTTTACAAATGTTAATAATTCCTTGTACACTTAATAACATGTCCATACACTTAAAAACACTTCATATGACCTGCTAGGCATGGAATCAATTGCATCAAACATGGAAGGATTGAGAGAAAATAAGGATAAGTAGATATCTCTTAACCATTCACTATACATCTCTTCATACACTTTGAAAAGATAATATATTAACTCAAAATAGATTTAACTTATTGTCTAAGGCAATCATGATTTCAAAACTAGTAGGGCTTCACCATACATGGTGTGGTATTAGATTGTAAAGGCCAAAATGGTAGCTCTTATAGAACTTGACAGAGAGAGGAGAAGAAATAATTCCAAAGGTCACAAGGAAAATTATCAAGCTAAGAAAAGGAGTTAATTATTCATGAGAAGAAGATGTGGGATGAACCATGTAAGGTTAGAAGGAATAAGTGGCTCTCTAAGTCATGAAACTCTTGTAAAGTGGCATAAAAGTTCTCATTCTGGCTCAAAAAAATACCTTCACGATTAACACCTATTTAAACATCCCAAAAATGATTATGGATAGGTTTTATTATTTTAATGATAGTCAAGGCTTTCATACAAGCCTCTCCATGCATTATTTGTAGTCTTGGTCATCTAGAAACTTCTAGGAATGAGCCATCACCATCTGTAGTCAAAATAACTCTTATTTCATGCACCCTGCACACTTGGCCTCCAAAAAGGAATTAGTTTTCCATGAAAATAAATGTGATGGAGTTTTTTACACATATCAAGACCTTCCATAGCCTTATAGGCATCAAACACACCTTAAAATTAGCTCACTTAAAGTTTCCACCCTTCTCACCATTATGTCCACTATGTTAATTTTGACTGACTAAGATGAAGTAGATGATTAAGGAATTAAGGACTTCTTAAAAGGTATTAAATTTAAATTAGGAGTTATATTAAGTCCTAATATTCCCCTCCATGTTCTTGCATCTCTTGGAACCTCTTAAAACCTGCATAACACACAAAAAGGTCAAGAAAACCCTATTTTATACCCCATCTGTATAGTTATGTATAGTCCAAAAGCATGGGGAGTAGATTGAGAGAGTCTTATATAATTTTCAATGACTTTCATGGTCAAACTAGACCATTATAATATAATTCCATCCTCATTTCTCTAATCGAGTCATTGTTTAGGGTTTTAAGTCACTTTTTTTATTAAGGATTGTTCATAAAGACCTGACATCCAACTCTCTACTTGATTCCACAAAATTAATGTTTAGGACCCTATATAACTCCTTAAATATTCTTGATTCTCCATTCAAAACCCTCAATGATATGTGAGCACTCCAAGTTAGCCTATCGAACTTGATTCTTCATTTCTTGCAGGATAGGTTGTTCTAAAGTCTAAAAATAAATTTATTTATGTTTTTCATACATCCTAATGGCTCATACACCTCTATATTTACCCTTTAAACATTATCTAATCCATTTTATTTATCATATAAGGCTATACATGAAATTGACCCCCTTTTGTATTCTAGGCCTAGTCATGCTTAGTAGGCCTGTCTACAACTTAAAGCCCAAAATGAATTTTTGATGGTTATACCTACATGTAATAGCTTATACACATATTTAATGACCAAAAAAAACATGTTTCAATAATATATAAATCATATCTAAGACTATAAGTGAAAATGACTTCCTCATTTAGCACTAGGCCTCACCAAACCTCATAGACCTGACTGCAACTTTAGGAATATAGAACACCCTATTGAGTTTCACTCTTATTTGTAAGGTTTTCCATGTTGATGTGGATGTTTTAAACCTTAAAAACATATATTCATTTTTAAACTAATCTTTACCTCACCTCTTTGCCTTCCCTTCCTAGTACTACAAGGTTTTTCTCATAAAGGGAGTACCCTCTATCTGAGATAAAATAGAGGGCACTCCCCCTATTTTATCATACAAAATGAAAGTTCAAGAGGGTTATCCAGGTGATGGAGACCATCTTAACCAAATTTTGGCTCTTGGTTATACCATTTAACCTTCCAATCCCTCAGAATTCCAAAACAAACTTATGTAAAAGGATTGTGCATAGTGTTTTGGAATATAGGCTATGTATGGTATTTGAAAAGGTCCTCTCTTTGTTTTATATCCACTTTAAAAAGCTTATATATACTACCAAGTTCATGATGTAGGTGATATACTCCCAATTCAACACTCTGACCCTTCCTTCTCTTCCACATACTCCTTATACTATCCTCATACCCCTGCTTGATCCAGACTGTATGCACAATTTTTTACTATTTTGACCTATTTGCAAAGCCACCTATAGGTATGGTTGCATGATTAGGATTGAGATAATGTTTAAAATCCAATTTAGATTCTCTTAGGATATTCATACATTGATTTTGACCTATGTTTTCATGTTTGGACTCTATTTACCTCAAAAAACTCAAACCTTCTACTTTCTACCCCTCATAGTCAACTATAGTTGACTATGTGGGGCCTATAGGTTCCTTTACATGATTTAGGCCTTATTTCATGGTTGAAACCCTCCTTGAGACTCTCCATGGTCATATATAACTATATTTTCTCCCTTCATACTTGGAATGAATCTTGTTATTAAAACTATCTAGCTTACTCTCCAAGGTGAACCTAAAGCGAGCTTGTAGGTGCATAATTTTTTTAATTAGGCACACTTGTCGGTGTGAATTAGACTCCAAATAGTTCATATCCAACTCCCCTAATCACCTTTATAATCCTTTATATTATCTTCCACTTTACTATATATTTTAATCATGAAGCATATCTATTTTACATTTTAAGATGTTAGAATCACTTGGGAATCTCCAACCTTGCAGACACCACTATCTAAAATTAATGGTTTAGGGGCATATTTGGACCTTAAAACTATTGACCTCCACTAATATTATGACTTTTTAATTTTACAAGGTGTCTATCCCATGTATAGGATACAATATTCAACCACCTATATTCCCAAAAGATTTTAGGAACCTTATTGAATGACCCTCACTAAAATGTTTTAGGTCTCTATTTTGCATTTTTAGGGAAAGAAGCCCTGAACTCAGTCATCTCATGTCCAAGGTGTCTATCCTTGCATTTACCATTATAATTCTTAAAATAGGTCTATTTCAATAAAACCACATACTAGGACTTTAAGAGTGTTTTATCATGCTTTAGATTCCCTACATAAGTACCTTCAAGACTTTGTGGTGCACCTATAGGTGGCCATTTTCATGTACAGGCATCAAGTGTAGAATTTAGGTAGTGAACTATTTTTTGAACTTTCATGAGATTATTAATCTCTTCAAATATTAAAAATTTACTCTCTTCACCATATAAAACCATTTTCATCTCAAAAAATTCCTTCCAACATGTTAGTACTCATGAAGACACATGTAGATGCATTCTCATATATGCAGGCAGATAGTGAGTTGGAATCATGTATTCAAGGAAACTACCTTCCATACCAATTGATCTCACCTTATGATGATAAAATTAAAAAATGGTTATTCCAATACTAATACAAGTATTCAAACTTCATTTTCAATTTTTGGACCTCCTGTACGTACCTAGCTAATTGGTATGGCAATCATATAGTAGACTGACTAAATGGTGCTTGTGACTACAACTTCATGGATAATGTTGCTTTGGAGGGTAATATAAAATGTGAGGGAGTTGAGAGGACATATAAAATAGTATAATAAACCCATCCCCACCATCTAAAACCATTACCAAAGCATGAATTTTTTGTAGATATTGGAAACCTACCAACAACACAGAATAGAACCTTTTCTTGCAACATGAGCTGATTTGCATATCTAGACAACTTGAAACACTAAACCAAAAATTAGGATTTTAGAAGGGATTAATCATCATATGAAAACAATATCAATATGTTAATTTTACATATTTTTTCAAACCAAGGAAAAACCTATAGGGTGCACAGATTAGCAAGCAAAATAGATATGTCAACTTCTTAGGAATGGTTATTAAAGCACAGGACACCATTCCTCTATAACCAAACATAAAATGGAATTTGAATAAGTTTATAATATACATTCAGGAGCATTTTTCCTAAAACATTCATTGTTGACCATACCAAGTACAAACCTATAGACCATTTTTTCTTGCCAAGCCTAGTGGAAGGAGAGATAAGTGGTTTTCTTCATTTTTTTTGAGATTCTGATCAAAATAATCACTATAAAAAGTGTTTGGATACCAAGGTACGCTCTTGAAATTTATAAAACTATATGAGGCTATAAATTTCTATACACCTCATTAAATGCTCAAGTTTTCAAGAAAATTGCCTCTTTTTTGAATAACCTGCCACTTTTAAGTTAATTTTAGTTACTTAAGACATAAAAAGACACATTGGGAATTACATCTTCCCTTTAAACCTTTAGATTCCACTATGAGGTCTTATAATTCATTTAATGCTCTATTTTAACCCCTAAAATGACTCAAAAGGACATATTTACTAATAAGACTAATAAAACATTAAATGACATAAATTAAAATATATTGCATCCTATGAGATAATATCAAACCCAATATAACCCTATAAAGATAAAAAATTTCCTATAGGCGTCCCAATTCGCCTTGTAAGGTAAAATTTGGTTAATATATGGTTTTGATCATAAATGCTCTATAAATAGTGAAATCAAATATGGTAATTTCTAGAATTAGTCTGAGACTTTGAGGGTTGTGTGGATGTGGAGCAAATTGAAGGAGAGAACCTTTGAAAGAGAAGTTATAGGTTAGTGAGGACCAGTAGAGAGCAAAGAGAATCAAACATGCTTATATGATCAAGGTGGTGAAGGTGATCACATAGGTCATTAGACCTAATAAGTCTAGAAGAGGCAGAATGAACAAGTATGCTCATGAATGTATTTGAGAAAGTGTGTCTAGTGAGTGAAGGCAAGGTGAATTTTATATGTGTCCTATGGATGAGTTGAAGACTAGAATAGATTGAATATTTTTTGTATGACTCATTAGTCATAATTCTATTGGTAGAATAGTGCTCTTATAGATTAAGTGTGATCGAAGGTGAAGAGTGATAAGTAGAGGTCCATCATTAGGTGTTTTAGAAATCATTCCAAAGTTATATGTTTTCATAGGTGTTGTTGTGGTAGCTCAACATCTAAGGTGGTTACAGCCTCCTTGCTAGGTGAATCTTTTTAAAAGTCTAGTTGTTGTTGAAATTCAACTAGATAGGTGTTGTAGTACCTTATGGGATTGTAATCTCACTAAATAGGGATCATAGTTCCTTGATCAGTTGTAACTAGTCTAAATTAGATCTTATTATCATAGGATAGTAGTCCAATTGTAGGTTCTAGTGGGTTTTCTCCCCCAAGAGAGTTTCCCACATATGTCATGAGTTATATTTTTGATCTTGCATTGTCTTTCTTGTTCATTGCCATAAATGATATGTATGCCTCATAAATGTATGTATTGATTGATTAAGAGTTTTAAAGGATTGGAACTAAACTTAAAATATTTGGGCTCACTAATTCACCCCCCCTCTCAGTGATTTTACCTATAACATATTTTTTTAGCACACAGGCTTAGTTTTAAAAAATAGACATAGGCAAAACACAGGAATAAAAAATCAGTAGAGTGACTCAAATTTTAGACCAAATAAACATTATCACCTAGACATGGGCACTAATGCCACATGACACTACTATATAATACATGGTGCTACTATCCAATGGCCCCAATTTTAGGGTAGTACATATTATCTAGAATAATACACTAGGCATAGTACATGTTTACATAGATACAACTATAGGTTTGACAGTTATGCTCAAATTTTGCACATATTCACACTAGTTAAACTTAGATTCAATAAATTACTTGGATTGAGGGAATAATGCATGGAATTATCATTCCCATATTCATTTTAGATACTTAGATACAATTATTACAGATAAATCTAGAATCAGTATACTCAGATATCAAATTAGGGGCATGTGCGTAGAACATTATTTTCATGTGCTCAGTTACACACAAGTTGATCAAATGGAATGGAAAAATCCATTTCATTATCTACCTTGTATACACTTAACATCATATTTTATATTTTCACCATTTTCATGCCTTACTCCATATACAATAGTTGTCATTCTCGAGTGGCTGAGAGCTACCTAATGTACCCAAGTGGCCACAAAGATGACATACATAGTTATATATTTATAGTACTTTGCATAGTTTAGTTTCAAATTCATCTATTACACATGGGTAGGAAATGATGGAATCATATCCTACTTTAGTTCTTGATCCACCCACATGAGAGGGTTAGACACACTTTCAATTTAATCTATGGTATTCATAAGTCATAAGCCATTAAGTAAGGGTAGACAATGATGGAGTCAAAACTAGATTGAGTTCTTGAGCCACCCATATATGAGTATTGACAAATCTATCAAATTAGTCCAAGCTATTCAATGATTTTATCACTATGTACATGCAGACATATAGGTTATCACTAGGTTCATGCATTGGTTCACATACTCAATGAGGTATATTCATTAATTTCCTCTTTCCCATCTCTTTACTCATCTTTACTCAGTTACTTATTTATTCATTATAGTCTTTTGCTTTTGATATATATTAAGGATTGATTTATGCACATTTCATTACAAGTCATGCTTTGGATCATGCTTCACATATGTAGACCCAACTTCACATACTCAAACTTAGATATACATGATTCACTTCTTAGATAAGCTTCTTTTTTCTTTATACTAGTCATATCACTTTGTTTCCTTTATAGCATAATGGGGGGCAAATTTAATCACCTAAAAGTTGTATTTGAGTGATAAGAGTGTTATTTGACACAACCTATTCCTATCTTATATGTAGACCTATCTTAGAGTCTTTTATCACACTTTTTTAGCCTTTGTGCAGACCACATGCATCCATAGTCAACTAGAACACAGTCTTAAACCCTCATTCGCATATCTTGGCCCTTCATTCCTAATAGCCTTCTAGTTAAACATTAGCACCACATTAAGGACACTAGAGCCATGTGGTGCTAATGTCCCCAAAATGGTGCTAATTTCCTTTACCATAACTTTCTTAAATGGATATATTTTCAAAAGTAAAACCCTCCTAAGGTTGGCCTAAGCATCTTTTATTGTCCTGACAAGCTACATAACATTATAAATACATGACTTTTAGACCTCTATCCACTATAGATAAATTAGATGCCAAAGACCTATTTAAACATGAAACAAGTTGAGTAAAATCAAGGATATTAATCCATATTATGCCCTACTTCTACATACTACCATCTACAGCTACCCTAAGGTTAGATTTTTTAATCTCAAACACACTCAAGGCATTCAAAGCCATTATCATTCTAACCTCACTTGCACTTGTACCAGCATTTAGGTGGGGAGAACTACATCGGACTTGATCCCTCTTTAGAGTATTGGTATGTAGGCAAGTCTCTTCATAGTGGGGTGTTGAGGATGTCTAGCATTTCCTACAAGTGAACACACATTTTTATCTCATTCCCTACTTACAAAGAGGATTAAGGTTTCCATCATAAATTCATTATTAAAAGCATAATACTATTTTGTTATTTTTGAGAATAATGGAGTTTTATTCCTAATTAACAGGTCTGGAGTAAAGTAAATTAGTAAATAATGTGCAATAATTAATCCACTAATTTGTATAAACAGATTATATTTTTGCCTTTTCTAAAAATAGTAATAAATAAGATAAAATATGACTTAGCTTATTTTGAGCTATCTAGTTTGAGATAAGGTCTGAGAATTAGGTACAAGACTGGGATAATATTGGAAATAGGTTCCTAAACTTTGTTTTCTGATTGGATAGGAGCATCGAAAGTGGGGCACCTTATTGTTCAGCACTGTAGTCCTTTTTTGACATTGTTATCTAGGTGATCTAAGTTTTTTGGGTTCTGTTTGGTAGGTTTATGTTACCTTGTTAGTGAAATATTGAAGCCTAGAAGTCTATGGAGCTCATTTTGCATCTATGTTAATCTTAAAATTCCTAAGAGCTCTTTGTGATTGAACTTAAATAGCATCTTAGGAAAGAGAGAGAATGGGTTAGTGTATAAAGGATATGTTGGACATACTTCACACCCCATGTGTGGGCACATTGCCTACATACCAATACTTCGAGGAGGAATCAAGCTAATGTAGTTCTCCCATTGAAGTGTTTAGTGCAATTATGTATGAAAATACAACTAGGGGCAAAACTAGGTGTACTTGGAATGACTAGGGACTAGTGTAAGAATTTGAATAAGCTTGGAATAATATTGAAAGGTTGTATGTAAATAATAGGGAAAAGGCTTGAGTGTACTTGCTTGTATTTTTTCTTCTCTCTTGTAAATAAGTGTTAACCCTTCTAAATAGACTTTGAATGGCCTTTTATAGGGAACCTAACTATCATGGGTTAAATGAACTCATGTTATGCTAACATGAATTAAGATAAGGATTTAGTAAACTATGATCGTTTGAACCAAATTTTCACTTGGACAACAGTGCCAAAAATATGACACTTTAGGTTTTAGTCCTCTTATCCAAGTTAGATGTTGTTGTCCAGAGGGAATGAGACCTAGGGGGATAGATCTAGGCCTAAAATAGGTGAATGGGTCTATAAGGTTTAAGTTTAGAAGGCTTTGGATGACTATAAATTGATGAAATAAAAGCCTATAAGGTTGTGCAAGCAAGTAGGAGGACCTATGGATTGGGTGTCATTAGCCACACTAAAGTAACCATTTTTTGCATTTTATATGATTAAATTTTCCCCCCATTTATTTTAATGATGCAACAAAGTGAAATACTAGGATAAAGTAAAAAAATAGAAAGCATACCTAAACTTACTTGCAAAGGTAAAGCCCATAAAGCTTGTGTGATGCTGAGTAATGTTGGATAGTGCATAAAGAGCACATTGTGTAAGTGTGAATCTATGAAATAAAATAAAGAGTAGATCATTTATTATTATATATGACATAAAATAAGAACATATAAAATCTGAGTAAAATAAAAAGGAAGAGAAAGGAATAAATACACCTCACCAAATACACAAACCAATACAAAACCTATTGTGATCCTGAGTAAGGTTGACTGATGTTGTATTGTATTAGATGATGTACTAAAATTTATATCGTGAATGGAGGTAAGTGCTCAATTCTATAAAAAGTGGCTCAAGAATACAAAGTCTAGCCCTTTGGCTCCATATTTCCTACTGAGTGAAGCTAGATGATCATGCATGTGATAATTGATGTCTAGACTATGTGTCTAATCCCTCTGAATAGGTGACTCAAGAATACAAAGATTGGCCTTTTGGCTCCATCATTGCCCTATGAATTAAAATTATGAAGTGATACCGATATATAATAGATGTCATATAAGATGGCTCATGGATCCCATGGATGTTCTAAAAATTTGACAATGTGGTGTGGATAGCTAAATGTATGCTAGAAACTAAGCCACTCTTGGCCATTTTGAAAGATGGAGGTTAGGCTTGTATGAAATCCGCTTCAAAAAAAATGCAATATGCCTATGTGAAATCCAAATAAATAACTTGACTACTTGAGAAGCTAAACTTGTATGACATTTCAACCTGAAAAGGATGCCAACCACCTACAGATGGAGTAAGGCATGCAACTACTGAGAATGCCTAGGTAATAAACTAAACTTAGAAATAAAAGAAGACCAATGTGTCATACACATTGACCCTAATCATTGGTGTCTAGAACATGGATTTTTATCTAGAATTTATGTCAACTACCAAATCTAAAACTAGAAGTGAGAGCCATCATGTCGCGCATGATACCCCCTGTATCTAGATTCCCTAAGAGAATGTATTGAAATTACTAATTTTGACTAGGCTGGATGTGCAAAAATTATAGTTGAGCTAAAAATTTTGCCTATTAATAGAAAACTTAGGTGTTTTTATACCTAGATAAGAGTGTCAAAATGAGGACACACTTGTGTTTTGTGATATTGTATGGTTCCTTCATTATTTTCCTATGTTGAAACTAGTTATTGATCTAGAATTGTCACTATTTTCTATTCTATTCTAACTAGTTTGACCTCTAGATTCTAAATTGGGTGATCTAAACATTATTGTTTTGACTGCTAGGAACTTTTATCTTTGTGACAAAACTCCTATTTATTTCCCCCTCTTTTGAGGGTAGGAATGATTAAACCTGCAATGATTGCCTCAGAATAAAAGAGTCCTACAAGTGTGTTATGTTGCATAGATACATGATATAACAATAATATTTGACAAGATTTCTCTATATATAGCAATGTTTGTATTGAGATATTTTTAGATCAACATGGGTATGCCTAGATAGATATAACAATGTAAAATCATGTACAATGTATTGAACTAAAATTAGAAATGTTAGATGTTAATTGTTAGTTGTTAGTTGTCAAGGAGGGATAGAGCATGATGTCCATCATGGCATCCAAGAAAGCAAGTAAAATTCATGATATGGATCATGGCATTGCAATAATATAAAAATAAATCAAGTGAACAAGCACATGGAATAAGAAACAAGAAGCATACAAGGTTGGCCAAGGGGCCATGTAAATAAGGGACATGGGCACATATCACTCAAACTAGAAATCAAGCATACAAAGCATGTTTAAATGCCACATACACATACCATTTGAAATAAGCAAAGATTGGCATGAGGACCACATACACATAAAAGAGTACAAGCAAGGGACATTGGTAAATGTCCAAATGTACACGCACATGAATACAAATAAAGGACATTGGAAAATGTCCTAAGGCACACATAAATAATGAAATTAGAACTAGAAATGCAATCACATCTAGCTATGCAAAGCAAGAAAGGAAAGCATGTAAAAACTAGAAAGGTACAATCACATCTAACTAATCAAAGCAAGAGTGAAAGTATGCAAGACATGTTTAGTATAAGATGAGGTCTATGCTAGGAAATACACAAGTGCAAGATAATAGTGAGTGTCGATGTAATAATCTATGTAAACTAGTAAGTAATGTATGTCAACATGATATAAAATGGATGGTGTAGTCATGTAGAAGATGCCCCCAGTGGGAAGATGTATCAATGTATGTTTCGAATGTAAAAGTAGGATGCCCCCTCAATGGGTAAAATAAAGAAATCAAGGAACTGGAAGTCACTGCACACACTCAAAGAAGATCAAGTAAAGCATGGTAATGTAGATAATCTACAAACAATAGCATAGAACAACAAATGTAAGTCTAACATAGTAGTATAAATGTAAAACATGGATGATGCATATAATCTAAATGTTTTTGGTGATTTTGAATTACTTGAATGTTTTTGTATTTTGAAAATTTGTATTATTTTTATATTTTTTTATAAGTTATGTACAATTAAGTAGAATAGATTATGTACAAGTAGGCTGGGATAGGATGATACTAACTGATGAGTCTCATGAGAGGATCCCTATGATGGTGTCCTATATTAAAGAGTGGAATTGTGTGTAAATGTGAAACATGATGAAAATGTTGAGGCTATGGCTCTAAAATTTGTATATGTTATAGATGCTCTAAAATCTTTGAAGTAAAAATTGACTATGGGGTCCTACTATAGCTCTAAGAAGTGGATGTAACTATGGGGCTCTGAGGGACCCATCGGGTGGTAGGAGAAGCTCTTTGGACATGTTATTTATGAGTAGATTCATGAGATCTCAATGATACTACCCTGGGTGTGAGTACTCTAGCGAGAAATTATCTATAATCTTGAAGTTGTGGATGTGTATGAATTTTGCATGTTGGTGATGAAGATCTCAATTGTGGCTGAATCTAAGCTAGAGGAAGAACCATAACAAGTGGAGGAGTTGAAATTGTATTATAAGGGGTGTTAACCTAAGTGACAAAGCTATAACCATGGGTGTAATCAACCTACCTATCTTCATAAAATTGGGTGATAGCATGTACCACATGATCTACTATAGGCATAGAGATGTAGTAGGTGTGAGATAAAAGCTAGATGAACCAAGTTTGAAGAGAGGAGGGATAAATATAATCACTAGTGTTTGCTTGTGTCTAGTAGTGATAGGGAGATACTTAAAAGTAACCAAAAATTTATATACATCCAAGTAGAAACTATGTTTAATAATATAATTATAAAGGACATTCCATATGATAGATAACAAACAAGGGATAGAGAGCATGGAATTATGCATTAATGAATTAAAAACTTTGACTTGAATCATGACATTTCTAATGTGTTTTGAAAAAAAAATCATCACGAGAGAGAGAAAGTATGTAATAGAGAGCATGACATTGTGCATGAATACATTTAGAACTTTGATATGTGATATAACATTTCTAATGTGTTTATCATGATAAACTTGAAAAAACTTTCACATGAGAGATATAAAATAAAGGATAGAGAATATGACTTTTTTCATAAAGGCATATAAACTTTTGACATGCAACATAACATTTTGAATGCGTTTATCAAAATGGAGTTGGTAATTATTTTGTATGAGCAAAAGAGAATATGCAAAAATAATTTTGAAATCTTGTGCATTTTTGACAATGAATTTTTTAATACCATCCCATATAATGAAACATAAGCATAGAATGCAAAGGATGAAGCTTTGTACTAATCTATGATAGACTTCATCATTCATGTACATGATAAGGCCCATTATGGTTTTCATATTATTTATGACAAATTCAATAAAAAATTGTAAATAAATGTGCATCATTTTTACAATTTGATTATGAATGTAAGGTGATACCTCAAGAAGCAAATAGGTGCTAGTACATGCAACTAGGGATTTTTCAAAAATATTTTTGTAAAATACTATGAATTTTTGAAATTGAGAATAAATTTCTGAGTTAAGTATTCAAGAAAAAATTTATAAGTTTATGGAAAAGTGCTTGATTTAATGGGGCCTAGTATATGTAACTAGGGTTTTGAGAAAAATATTTTTTTGAAAATTACTATGAATTTTTTAAATTTGAAGTGATTTTCTGATTTTAATATGCAACTGAAAATTTAAAAATGATTAGAAAATTACTAGGAGCTATTTGATGCAACTAGGGTTTGAAATAAATTATTTTTGAATTTACTATTGAATTTGAGAATTTGAATCAAATTTGTGATTTAGATATGCAAGCAAAAAATCAAGAAATTATTGGATTAATACTGGAAAATTACTGGGAGCTAGTTGATGCAACTAGGGTTTGAAATAAATTGATTTTAAAATTTACTACTAAATTTTAAAATTTAGGATGAATTTATGCTTAAAATATTCAAGAATAAATTCAAAAATTTATGAAAAAAATAGTTAGTAATTTACCCTAGGGTTTATAGGGTTTTTATGCAAAATTTGAAGTAAGTCGGGTTCACCAAATGTTTTGTTATTTTTGGAAATAATGGAGTTTTATTCCTAATTGATGCAATTAGGGTTTGAAATAAATTGATTTTAAAATTTACTACTAAATTTTAAAATTTGGGATGAATTTATGCTTAAAATATTCAAGAAGAAATTCAAAAATTTATGAAAAAATAATTTAGGAATTTACCCTAGGGTTTCTACTAGGGTTTTTATGCAAAATTTGAAGTGAGTCAGGTTCACCAAATGTTTTATTATTTTTAGAAATAATGGATTTTTATTCCTAATTAACAAACATGTCTAGAGTAAAATAAATCAATAAATAATATGCAATAATTAAGCCACTGATTTGTGTAAATAGATTGTATTTTTTCCTTTTCTAAAAATAGTAATAAATAAGAAAAAATATGACTTAGCTTATTCTGAGTTGTCTAGTCTGAGACAAGGTCTAAGAATTCAGGTACAGGAGTAGGACAGTGTCAAAAATAGGTTTTTGAACTTCATTTTTTGATTGGACAAGAGCACCAAAAGTGGGACACCCTATTATATGGTATTGTAGCCCTTTTCCAGCATTATTTTCTAGGTGATCTGAGTTTTATGGGTTCTATCCAACAAGTTTTTGTTACCCTATCAATGAATTATCAAAGCCTAAAAGTCTATGGAGCTCATTGTGCATCTATTTTAGTCTTAAAATCCCTAAGAGCTCTTTGTGCTTAAACTTGAATGGCAACTTGGGAAAGAAAGAGAATGGGTTAGTGTGTAAAGGATACGCTAAACACACTTCACACCCCATGTGTGGGCATGCTACCTACATACCAATACTCTGAGGAAGGATCAAGCCAATGTAGTTCTCCCATTGAAGTGATTAGTGTAATTGTGTATGAAAATGCAACTAGATGCAAAAATAGGTGTACTTGAAATGACTAGGGATTGGTGTAAATATTTGAATAAGCTTGGAATAATATTGGAAGGTTGTATGCAAAGAATAGGGAAAAGTGCATGAGTGTACTTGCTTGTATTCTTGTTTCACTCTTGTAAATAAGCACCAACCCTTCTAAATGGACTTTAAATGGCCTTTTCTAGGGAACTTAATGATTGTGGGTTAAATTAATTTGCATTATGCCAACATGAATTAAGATAAGGATTCAAAAAAATATGACCATTTGAACCAAATTTACAATTGGACAATAGCACCAGAAATAAGACATCCTAGGTTTTAGTGCTCCTATCTAAGTTGGGTGCTATTATCTAGAGGGAATGAGACCTAGGGGGGATGTATCTGGGCTTGAAAGAGCTACTTGGGTCTGTAAGGGTTAAGTTTGGAAGGTTGTGGATGACTGGGAATCGGTGAAAGAAAAGCCTATAAGGGTTATGCAAGCAAGTAGGAGGACTTATGGACTGGGTGTCTTTAACCACACTAAAGTAACCAAATTTTGCATTTTATATGAATAAAAATATAGAGTTTTAGACTTTGTGTGTGTAGGAATAGAACCCAAAAACACATGTACAGGTGTACCTAGAATTTAGGAGCAATTTGGCATAGAGGACACTAACACCATTTTTAGGATACTAGAGCCACATGGTGCTACTATCCAAGTGTGGCACTACTGTCCAAGGGAGGATCTAACATAAGGATATGGTTTATGACACTCAGACTGATTCATATCTCAATTTTTAGCACTCAGATCTTTCATGTCAGGTGTTATCCAGATAAGTCTTTATTTACACATATTTATTAATAACTTTAGAAAGTCAAAGAAAGTCAAAATCTATAACAAATTAGTGGTTATTTATTACATATTATTTCACTAATTTAGACTACTCATCCCTTTAATCAAACATATGATTTACATAGCTAAACCCTAAAAGGTTAAAATACTTTCCTTTTCCTGATTTTGTTTCTTGTTTCCTTTCTTACTTTTTTATTAGTTTAGTTTATTTTTCCTTCTATTCTCACTTTTTGTTTTCAGCTTGGCCTCATTATTTGTCTCTTTTGGATTGGCCCATTTGTTTTTCCTTTTGGGTTCCCCTAGTCGTCAAAGAATTAAGAATAGAAGGATTGTAGGTAAGTGGCACAAATGATGTTTTGGTGCATAAGTACTCTAAGTAGTTTGTAGCATTATATATATATATATATATATATATATATATATATATATATATATATATATATATATATATATATTTTAATGGGTTTAGAAGGTTTGAGTTTTCATGTGTGTTCTAAATTTATTCGGGTTCAAATAAGTTTGGGTAAACTATTTAGTTCTCTCGAAACCAATCACAAAAATCAGGGCTTAATAGTTTTTGGGTTTGCCTGGATGAACTTGCTATGGTTGAAAATCTAGGATGAAAAATCTATAATTCTACCTTTCGCTTGCCACAATGGTCCCCAACCCAAAATTGAGATATAAGAATAAATAAATAGAAAAATAAAATAAAAGAGAAAGCAAAATAAAATTAATTTCTCAAAAAACTCAATTCTAGGTGATTCAGGCAACCTCTATCAAGGTTATGGATGCCTAATGGGTAGTAGAGTAAGGCCTTGAGTGTGATCAGAGACAACTCTATCGGGGATATGGATGCATGTTTGGTAGTGGAGCAATGTACAAGTAAGTGTTCTCATGGTAGGATTCATTACCCTGATGATTAGATATGTGGTGGTTAGTCCTTACAAGTTTTAAGAAGTGGTAATCAATTCATTTACACACACTGGATCAATGAGAATGTCAATTTTGGACCTTTAACCATTCCCATCTTTTCCTCTCTCTAATTTGTTCAAGTTCTATGCATAATTTCAACAAGATATTTTGGGTTTATAAACACATTTTTATCTCTCTAAAATACTCAAAAGAATTTTTTAGCAAATTCATCACTTGTTATTGTTTGTTCAACATGTCCTAATTCTTTCAAGAATTAAGGGACCTCTTTTTACTTTTTGCATCCATTCTCTCTTGCACACATAGTTCATTGGTTTCAACACTCAAGTTGCTTTGGTAGGTCATCTCAATTTACATACCAAACTGGGACCCGTAACCATCACCATTGAAAAGACCATATGTTTGTGTGAAAAAAATTTGTATAAGATACTTAGTGTGAAAGTGGAGTCTTGACCTCCTAATTTTCATTCTAAACTTGGCTTTTTTATTTATCTTACTCTAAGAGGTCATTTTAGTTCTCATGCCTTTTAGGATTTAAAAACCTATTTCATTGTGACATCTAAGTCTAACCAGTAAAGTTTCATGTAAAACACTCAATCCCAAAGTGTGGTCTTACTTCACTTACTAGTGCTTTAAAACTTGCTCTTTTTCTCTCTTAGCTCCTTACGGCTAATTTGGGGGCTCACTTTGGTTTGTGTGTTGTTTCAGCCTGTAAGACCTATGTCATCATGATGACCAAACTTGTGTGAGAAAGTTTCATATTTTACACTCGATCCTGAAACAACTTCTTGTCATCCCTCTGGCACTTAGATAGATTATGATAAATTATGGAAAAAGTTATCATTTTCCCTAAATAGATCTACCAATAAGTGGTTTTTAAAAATCTTAAGTTGTAGACCTAATCAGGGTTTCAACCCTGGATTAAGGTTTTGGGGTTTATTTTTACCTTGTCCTTCACTAATCATACTATTTCCCCCAGCTAGGTCAATGTTTGAATTTATTAAGTCTCGTAGACCTAATCGAGCTTCCAAATCTCGATTTGGTCTAAAGAGGCTAGTTTTAGCCTTGGTAATTCTAACTGGTCTTTGTAATCTTGATCAGGTCTAAATCGAGCTTGTTTGTTTGCCTCAATTCCAACTAGAGTTTCTTTCACAATTAGGTCTTACTTGTCCTCATCGAGTGTCTACAGTGTTATTCAGGGCTTAAGTCCCCTATTCGGTCTTGGGGTGGTTGTCTAGTGTTTCATAGTGGTGAGTGGGGTTTTTACAGTGATTAGGTAGTGTTTAGGTCAAGGAGGTCTGCACAATTCTAACCAAGGATATTTTCTTGGATAGGTCTTGGGTGAGATTTTAATCCCTCACTGTATTAATCTTGTTGTAGACCTTGATTAGGTATGTGAGCCCATACGCATTCCACTCCAATGCTAAGTGGGGTTTCTAGCCCAGATAGAACAAGAACCCTCCATCGATGAAGCCCACACTTGTAATTAGGGGTCTATACCCCAATTAGGTCTAAACCCCCTCAATTTAAATTTTATTGTAAACTCAATGTTAACTAAGCATTAAAGCCCTGAATATGTCTAGAGCATATCAAAAGGCACCCCTTAGTGCTAATTGGGGGTTGAAATCCCAGTTAGCACTAAGGGTTATTAAATCCAAAAAGTAAAAATTTAAACTTGCTTGTTGCCCAGAAATACATGGTTAAGTCTATTGGGGGTGTTTTTGGGCCTTTTTTGGTTTTTTTGTAATAACTTCTCACTCTGATGTCAATTTTTGAAATTGTCTGCGTCTCCAAAAAGTTGGTTCTGGCTCAAATGCAACAATGCTTTCAATTTTGTCCAATTTTGTTTGTGTTAAAAGTTGTTCATGTTTTTGTGCTATGTTTTGTTGTTTAAGCTTCTAGTTGCAAAATTTTGACTTGTTTTTGGGCCTTTTGTAGGAAATGAACAGTGAAAGTGGTGTAAGTGGTGGGATTGGAAGGAAGGAGTAGTTGAGCACTAATAGCAGTTGTTGGGCATTTTAAATGGGAAAACCTTTGCTTGAGAACTACACTTTCTATATAATGACTGAATTTTATTGTAAAAAGGTGGGCTCTTTATTTCTCCTGAGTGGAATATTGAACTAGCCGCTTACATTTTTATTCTCTCTCCCTCTCTTTGTTCTCTTGGGGTTATGACAATGAAATTTTGCGAAATCGATTGTAATTGCGTTCAAACACTTTGTGCCATTCAAGACATTATTGGTTAATAGAAGTGGTAGAGATATGTTTTCATTACTTGCGCATATAAATGGTGGCGGTGTTATTTTCATTTTTACATTTTCATTCCTTAGACTCTTGCATTGGGCCCACTGATGGTTGTACACATGCTAGGTAAGCAAGGGTTCAATTTTGTGGATTCTTGCAATCGTGATGAATGGAATTGGCTACATGATAATAGACTTTATTTTTCTCATTTTCCATTTCTCTTACTCTTTTGTTGATCAATTGTTAGATTAGTTCTTTGAATGCAATCAACTACTACATGTTTATCTAGATTACTTGCAAGTATGTTGTCTATTACTACAAATGCATTATTGAATACATAGTTAATGCGACGATTGTCATTTATTACCATTTATACAACGCTAAATACATGTAATAAACCCCCCAAATCAACT
Source organism: Torreya grandis (assembly GCA_037957365.1). Taxonomy (NCBI): domain Eukaryota; kingdom Viridiplantae; phylum Streptophyta; class Pinopsida; order Cupressales; family Taxaceae; genus Torreya; species Torreya grandis. Next base: position 475,521 of record JARHVA010005543.1, on the reverse strand, counting down.
ACAAACTCATTTGAACAACCTATAAATGTTTGTTTTCACACATGAGCAATGTCGGAAATTGTAAGTTTGCCATGTTCCTTGAAACACCACAAAAATCTGCATGAATGAAACAACCAAATTAATATTTCCCTCTAAACAACATAAAGACCAAGACACCATAGAAATAAGTTTAAATATTCCCACCCTAGTAAGTCCTTTAATCGAAACAGTCTACATCAACCAACTAAATGAAATAGGCTAAAAACCCTTGTCTATATAAAAAGGAAAACCCCTCTATAGAATAGAAGGGGAGGCCCTCTCCAAAAGAGGGGCCCGCTTGTTACCTCGTCCAATTCCTGAAAAAGTAGACTTTCCCCTCGGAAGGCGTCCAAACCAATTACGGAGTTTTTATGCGTATTTGCCCATTGTGTTTGTCGGTTGCCAATTGCCATTCAGAGTCAAATAAAAGGTCGGCACGGTGTCACATAATGAGGTACCGTCATATTTTATTCTTTTTGACCCGCTTCAAAGTCAAGCTTGTATCCAATCATATGGACGGAAGTGGTGTGTGTGTTTGGATATGCTCATTGCGCATTGGTCATTGGTCATTAGCCATTGGCCAAGGGAAGGTTCGTGTTCTCTTGTGTTACATACATTTACAACCTGTGAAAAAGAAAAAGGATGGACAAAAGTTCTGATAACTTGTGACATTTTGTTATTATATAATTTCTGAAGGAGGAGAAGAAAGAAAGTCATGAGTATGGAAGATGCCTTTATGGGCAACTTCTTCCAAGTCAACACGATAAGCTTTTTTAATTAGCCCGTGTCTCATTCGCCTATGAATTATAAGTGACACTTCTGTATCACATTAAACCATAACATGTGGAAAATGGCCCCGCCCACAATACTGTATTTTTATTTTTTATTTATATATATATTTTGGGGGCAATATTTCCTTTTTAATTATATTTATATATAATTATATTAAATATTTTGTGTTTTGGTATGGATTTATATTTAGAAGTTTACCGATATTTGTTTGATGATTTTAGTGATTAATATTTTTGTTGAAAAATTAAACAAAATAATTATAAATGAGAATAATTAATTTTTTTTTGTTTGAATTTTTTTATTTTTATTTAAAGATAAAGGTGAAGGTTTTAAAAGGATCCCACAATTTAATATAAAATCATTAAATATTTAACAACAAAGTTCAAAATAAAACATTACCAACAAAAAAACATAGTAAATAAATATGCCAATAATTATCAGAGAAAATGACAATAATTCAACAACAAAAAACAACTTTCAAATAATAAAAATTCAGCCACCATACAATTAAAAGATAGTGAACCAATCACCAAACCTGGTAGAATAGCCAACAACCTCCATACATATAGTTATTTGCAAATTAACTTACCAGTGAAATAATTAATTGGAAAAGGACACAACTTAAGTTAATCAAGTGTTTTTAACAAAAATCTTATATAAAAATTACATGAATTAATCCAAAAGAATCTTTGAAACTAAAGTTTCTTCACTATTTCTAAATTTATTTGGATGATAATTGAATTGGAGTTGTTAAGTTGGAGTTATTAAGTACATAAAGAAGATGATGCCATTTTATTTAAAGATCCCTTTAAGTGAGTTTTAAGGTTACTCTTATCAATTTCATATAAACTTTGACCATGATCTCCTATTAAATCAACTTATATGTAAATTTTTTTTTTTTAGATTCTTAAAGTAAAAAATGTTTTTATGGTCATACATCCTAGCTACTATAAAATTTGTAAAAGATATCATTGACTTTTTTACAATTTTCTATATATATATATATAAACCTTCATTTTTATTTTATATAAAAATTAAAGATATTTAAATTTATTTATTTAAGAAGCATTTTAATTTCGAATAATAAACAATTTATTAATTTTATAATCTATTTCTTTTTTTTTTTTAAAATTAATAACTTTCTGTTATTTTCATTTTCGTTCACCTTTGAAAACGTATTTAAGAGTCCTTTTTATACTAGAGTTAAAGTAATATCTTGTTCAATCCTTTTGGCTAGCTAGCGAGTGTTGGCAATAAATTAAATTAAATAAAATAAAAGGGAGGCGCCCGTCCAAACCTAACCAGAAATTTCACATGTATTTCCACTTTAGGTATGTTGGTTGCCAACTTGCGGTACAAAGAAAGTGAGAGAAGAGATAATAGCTATGCCTTCGTGTGAGTCACGTGACGTCCCACCGGCCACTTGAAGTGGCAGTGCCGTCGTATGTGATTCTTCTTGACTGCAAAGTCAAGCATTTACTCAATCACCTTTCTTTCATAGGATAATAAATACACGTATGGAAAGGGAAAGGGATGGGCCAAAGTTTTAGAAAGAGACGATGCCTTGCCTTGCCGTGCAAGTTTTGCATGAACCCTGGGGTCCTACTACCTTCCCATTTCTTTATTTTTTTTCATTTGGTCTTCCTATCCAATAACTTATAACTTAGGTATAACGAATAATCAAGGAAAAAGATATGCCCGCCCGCCTCCTCGTCTTTTTAAAGCCATGGAGCCTTCCATATTGGTCTTCTATTTACTGACCGGCATAAATTATGATTGTATATTTATATTTATATTTAAATTTGATTTTCGATCTCGTTTGTGATTTTTTTTTCCAATGATAATCATTCATTTAATAAGACTTTTAAATTTTTTATTTTTTTATTTTTTAAATATTAAAATATTTAATTTACATTTATAGTAAAGTAAATACATATATTTATAATTTTTTGGTAAGTTTTAAGGATCTATTAAACTTTTTTTCTATTATAAAATATATTTAAAAAAAAAAATTAATTATATTATATAATTAAAAAGCTCAAAAACATTCATACAACAATCAAATTTAAACTTTAATTATTATTGTGAGTTTATATAACATAATTAATTTTTTAAATTAAATTAGGTAAAACGTTTTTTATTGGAGTTATGAACTGATATGGGGTATAAACGGGGGCCCATTCCCTGCAACAAAATGGAAGGAAGAAGAAAGAAAAGAGCAGTAGGACATCACCTCCCAAAAGAACAAGAAATAAAGGACACAAAAGCCGTAGAGAAACAAATGAGAGGAGTAACAAAAAGAGAGGATACAGAAAACCAAACACCCAAGCACCCAAAAAAAGAAGTAGAATAATACATCCCTCAAGACCAATCTCTGCTAATTGTCCCCTAGAGGGACTTATCCACAAGACAATATTGCTCGTCGCCCTTGTTTAGAAAAGAGGTCTTCCAAGGTCGATTGAGATCCATTGGATATGAGAGAGTACGCTTCTACCCTCAGTAATTCTGCATCCGATCTACGTCCTTTCTTCTTCGAAGGGACTCCAACATCCACATGTCACTTACCAACCCTAAAAGGGGGAGACCAAGGAGGGTTCGCTCGAGGAGGGATTGAACGGGGGGTTGGGTTCTCTTATGAGGGATAATCTGTGGAAGGGAAGGATCGAGGTGGGAAAGGGGGGTCCTCAGCAAGATGAGAAGGGGGGAGGGGGAGCAGGGGGAGTAGGCCCAAGACATCCAACAATAGTGTTAATCATCATCGTCGAGTGAGAGAAAAGGCAGCAATAAAACTTTTGATTATTGTGCCACTTGAAAAATGGGTCAAGCTCCCTTTCTTTTCTCTTTCAAACTTGCTAAGGACATTGATGGGGCTTGGAGGGACATCCAACAATGCGATGACTAGGGAGGTGGTAGTGAAAGCAATGAAAGAGAAGTCCTTCATAATTGAGATGTTGAGTCCACGAGCCCTGCAAGGAGAGCAAATTAACCAAAAAAGGGAGTGAATTGGAAAGGTTAATGAAAACACAATCACGAACTAAGATGAGGCTCTAAGAGGTAGCATCAACCTTTACAAAAGTACCAACTTTTTTCACTAAGAGCTTGATGAAGCACTCATTCCTCATCATTAGAGGGAGAGAATGAAGTAGAAGCCACATCGGGACAACCTTGAATTGGACCAAATCTGATGAGAAGAAAGGACTCCAAGGGTAGAAGAAAATGTTGGAATGATTAAAAAACCATAGCCCTGAGTTTTACATAAAATCCTTGTTAGCTGAGCTCTAAAATTTCACCAAGAAAAAGCCAACACACAACAAGGAGAAGGAAGGAGGACCAATGAAATGCCAAACCTTCGAGGCCCAAGTTGAGAGGGTTGAAGGAGAAGTGAATGATCCCACACATTTAGCATTTAAGGATTTGCTATAGATATCTGCTTTCATCTCTAACAATGGGGGTCTAACATAACCAGCTCAGGGACCGATGACATGTACCAAATTTGAACATCACCAAATAGAAGGTCCTCAGCTATGACCAGGAAAAGAACACAAGAAACATCCCCCAGAAGAGGGGTTGTAGAGTTAGAGCATGAGGGGATCCAAGATTTACAAAAATGGAATAATGGTGGAATGGGTTGGGGAGATTCTTGCATTTAGTGTACACCCATCGACTCTCAAGACCTACAACCACCTTGTCTGAGATATCTGATGAAGGAACAAGAAAATGGTCACAAAGAGAAGAGACCAAAGGGTGACAATCAGCGAACATAATAGTAATTAAGGACACAGGGTCATCAGGAGGAGTAGGTGTGGGATCCACTACAACAAAGGGCTCAACCAAGGTGTTAGCAATAATTTGAGGTAGTGTATGAACAAGACTAGATAGCCCCACAAGAGGAGGCACAACAAAGGAAGATGAACTATTTGCAATAACCATCAAGGTGTATGACACTACAACCCTATTAGTAGAGTGAATCCCTCCATGTAAATAAATGTCACCTTTTGATCGAGGAGAGTGGTCCATCGAATCAGAGTGAGCAGGCTTACTAGTGTTGACAGAGTTCAAAAATCTTTTTCGTAATCCATGGAAGCCATCCTTTATCTCAACAATAGGTTCCTCCATAGAATCCACATTTTTAGACTCCCTAGCTTCAAGGACAAAAACAGTCTCAGAATCTTTATGTAAGGCACGAACAAGAGACTTCAAGCTAAGTTTGCATCTACCACAACTAGCTCTGTTCCAAGGAGGGATAGAGTTCATAACCAAGTAGCACGCATAATGGAAGGTGGAAGAAGTGATGAAGATCCTCAATAATTTGAAATTCTTTTTGAGCAGGATTTTTCAGCTCCTACATGTCTTTTTCTCAATAACATAATTAAATGGATAGAAAGGTAACCATCATATTGTAGTAACCTAGGATGACCCTTAACCTTTATTTTATTTTGATTTCTATTTCTTTTACATATTTATGTATGTATAGTTAATTTGGTTTATATAGAGTAACATTGACGATTTTATTGATTTTTAAGCTTACAAACATTTTTTAAGTTCATCTCGAGAATTTTTTTCCTATGATCCCTTTGCACCCCTAGTCCATGTGTTTGCATTATATTGTACAACTTGAAAACTTGTCTTCTCTATACTATATGTTGATGGTATTTTTGACACAATAATAATTAGGCAAGGTTTTGTTAAGACTTTGCCATCTCCTAAAAGGAAGAAGATCCCAAAAAGAAAATACTTCCCCAAGGTTTATATGTACCAAGTCTTGGTATACTGATGTTCACTCAGCATGTTGATATGTAACCATTCCATTTGAAGGGACATTTTTAAAAAACTAAATCTCTACAATAGTTTTAACTTAAACATTAAGGAAGAGGCAAGAAGTTCCCTGGATAGTGCTCATAGGGCCTAGCTTCACAACAAGTAAATAACTGAATTCCAAATAGATTTATCATGCATATATATTCAACAATGTTTAAGCAGTGACAAACAAAATTAAACAACCAAGATTAGCATGCATATTTAGATTTCTGCCAACCTAGATTAACTCATCATCATAAATAAAATATAAAAGAAAGAGGATAGATAAATAAAAAGCCCACTAATATTGAATATGTCCTTGCAATCTTTGATTGACCATATCCACTAAAAATAAATCCTTGGTTGACCCAGACTTAGCACAAATTCAACCCAAGAATGGTGCAAGAGCTTGAAAGCTGACTAGATAAGAGGAAAAGACCATGACTACCATATACATGCATATGAGATAAATTTAAACTCTTTAAAACCTTTCAAATACCAAGATATGCATTTTGATTAATCATATTGAGTAATTACAATCATTCAAGTGTAAGAAATAATTCTATAATAATAAAACTAAAAATATGAGCAAGGAAAGATTACCCTAAAAAGCAATAAAATACATGAAATTATGTTTGGTTTTATATGTCTCCATTATAATTCACAAAGATCCAATCAGGCATAACATCATCTAATCTTAAAAAATGCCAACCCTAAGAAAAGCTCTCAAAAAATAATATATACACAAGGGGCCTAGCCCCCTCCCTTGATTTCCAACTTAACCCACTAATAAGACCATTACAAACATTCATTGTTGATTGAGGAAATGCAAGTAAGGGTCTTGATTTTTTGACATATCTAGATGCATGCCGATGATTTGCAATTAGAGGCCACACCATCATGCTTTGATCACTAGTTGATTGCTTTAGGATATGCCATCCCATCCAACACTTACCATATTTCACTTTCTCTTTATTTTGAAGCAATTTTATGTATCTTATTTGTCATTTCAAACAAACCTTGACTCACCCCCTTTCCTTGTGCTTTATGATTTACAAACAATCTTTGATCTAGGTTTGGCTTTCTTGTGTTATGCTTTGGTTGAGGATTTGGATTCCTTGATAGGGACACACATCCAAATCAATGACCTAAATTGAAACATGATCCCTACAAGATCAAATGAAATGGTCAAATATAAATCCTTTGAATAAATGCAAAAGCATTTAAACAATTGAATCATGAATAAATAAGCCACAACCAATTTAGATCAAATGTGGGAAACAAACAAAATATTTATCTATTTAGACATAGACATTCACATTAATTAGCTTTTGATTCAAACATAAGCCTTTGTATATGCATAAAGCACATGCAAATCCATCATTAATTCAATCCAAACCTTCTAAAATAGAACAAATTTATTATGAAACCCATTTGGCCAATAGAAATTTGTCATTTAATCAATCAACATTTTCCTTAGACTTTTTACAATTTTGTCATTTAAGATGACTGCCAATTTTAAGCCCACTAAGTTTCATATGGCATGTTCTTATTGGCCTAGAGATTCAAGGTTTATGGTTTGGTGACAAGAAAAATTCCCATCAAACTTAAGCTCAAAGGAATGCTAACGCCATTGGGGTGCCACCTGATAGCCCTTGTTAGGTTGGGTCTTTGGTCTAGGCATGTAGGATGATACTACATGACATCCTCCCAATGAGTTAAACCTTTGAGTTCACTACTTAAATTGGTTTAGTCTTAGTGGTCCTAGGATCTTGAGAAGTCACCACATAGTGGCCTCTCAGGACATTGGGGCCACACGACTATTATCCCATCTAGGGTCTTCTATCAATTCAAGCTTTTAGAATCCCAAGAAATCACCACATGGCAACCTCTTAGGACCTCAAGCGATTAGAGCCTTTAGACTATTGCTAGAGTCTCTGTGGTATTGATCTCTCAAGACATCACCACATGGAGACTTCTCAAGCCTTTAGGGCCTTTTAACTATTAAAATTTTGATTAATTCCTCACCAACCTATGTTACTAGGATTGTGTCACATAGTGCAATCTTGGGGTCCATGAGGAAACTTTAACTTAATAATTTTTTGGACTTAGAAACTTTTAGACTGGCCCAAAATTTCAAAAATATCTGCTAGTGACAAGTGGAAAGGTTTGGGGGGAATTAAAAGAATCAATGCCCGAATTTAGAACAAATAAAATTGGTTAAGGTACTAGGCTCAGATTTTGAAGATATGGTTGACTCAACTCAATTATCTTGGACTTAAGGTATTTTTATCTCACTCAACTTGACTTGATAGACTAAAATCCTGGTAGAGCTTGGCTCAGGGATAACTTAGGCTCGAGGGACTCAAACTCAATGGATAAGGGCTTGGTTGAGCTAAGTTTTTTATAAATTATAAATCAAGTATGCCCAAAAAGGGTAAATATATATGGTCTATTCAAACGATAAAATAAACCAAGACCTAACACAAAAATTGATTACCCTAAGCTTACAATTGAAAATCTCTTAACTCAAGATTAGCCATGAAGCCTATAGTAGGCATAGACACTTATTACATTTAACCATTCACAAAGATGAAAAATCCCACTCCCAATCAAACTCTCAAACATGAAAGGTCCCTTAGACCAGATGTAGAAAAATTTAGATCAACCAAGAAAAAGAGGGTCCCCATTTTCAAGCTAAAAATAGGGTGTATTATGGAATCAACAATAAATGATGACTCCTGCTGAGAAATACTCTTGAGTATCTTGAGAATTCAAAATCTAAAGTTCTCATTCAAACAAAATATATTAGGTACAAGCAATCATCTAAGGAAAAATCCAAACATAAAATAACAAAATTCCACTTCAACACATGACATACTAAGATGCAATTCCACCTAAAGACCATCAATGTGTGTACTATGTGATAATTTCAATTAATTTGCATGCACTAAAAATAAATAATATTTTACAAAATGATAAGAGCTTTTGAAAGGGATTTTTTTTTCAATTTGGATTAAGGGGGGAATAACGCTAGCATTGCTTTGTTGCTAGTCATGTATTCATATTCCCGACAGAGATATCTTTGATTTTTTCTAAAGGCCTTGTTTCATTTCCAATTAGGCTAGAAAGCATGTGGTGGAGGTTGCCAAGATCACCCTTTTGAGGAAAAATTTCATTTTTTACATTTTAGTTCAACTTCTTTTGAAAGAGATTTTAATTTTCCATCCATGGAGGGTTGGGGACCAAGCCATGGGTTTAAGGGAAATTAGAAAGATCATGACAAATAAGACAAATTAAAATTAAATAAATGTTTCATTATTCCTTCAAATGTTTCATTTAGTGCATTGGATGGTATTTAAACAAGAAAATAGGCCTATCTAAATCCATATATTCCATTTCAAATCACTGGCCTTCAACATTCTAAAAATGTAAGGAAAATACAACACTTTATGTAAGTATTCATGAGGATTTTTGCATTAACACATTTGAGTGTCATTAGCGTTACTTACATATGAGCCACTCATTTATCAAATTTTGACAAATTAGGGGAACCATCACATCACAAAAATAGGTTCAACTCAAAATCCGATACCACACAGCTGAACTAAGCACTGAAAAACAAAGCAAGAAAATAAAAAGTAACAAATTCAAACCTAAACTAAAATAAGAGACATGAATAAAATCAAACAACAAAGACAAAACAAATAAGAAAGAGTTTATAGGGTGTTTCAAGCCCATTCAGGCCTAGAAGTAGTGTTTGAGGAATTTTCTATTGATGGGTAATGGGACATCTTCACTAGTTAGACACTTTATGTGAAAAGCATTCTCACCCAAGATTTTAGAGATCAAATAATGACCTATCCATATGGCTTAAATTTTTTTATGTTGTCACTTTTGTTCGTGAGCCTTGTCCCACATAAGCATAAGGTCTGAGACCCAAAATGATTTTATTTTGGATCATTTATCAAACCAATGTTTGACTTTCCCTTGGTGTTTATAGAAGTTCAACAAGATTGCATTACATTTTTCATCTAAGTGAATAAGAGTTACTTGGTCATTTATTCCCAAATAACTAGTCATAAATTGTAAGGTATGAATATTTAAGTTAACTAAAAAAACAAGGTGTAGGCCATAAAATAAGTGGTAAGGAGAAGTTCCTAAAGTTGATTTAGTTCTAGTCATATCAGCCCACAATGCAAATTTCAAGATATTATGCCAACTCCTAGGATTCTTTTCCAGTGTCTTCTTAATTATGTTTATTAAATTCTTATTCATGGACTCAACTAGTCCATTTCTTTGAGGATATTAATTAGAAGAGAATTTAAAGATTTCCTAATGATTGTATGCTAATTCCAGTAATTGTAAAGAGGAGAAAATGGGTCCATTATCACATACCAGTGCATAAGGCATACCAAACCTTTTGATGATGTGATCTTCCATAAATTAGAAAACTACATCGGTCATATAATTCTTGAGTGGTTGAGCCTCATCCTAATAAGTGTAATAGTCCATAGTTGTGAGAATGAATTTGTGTCCTATAGATAAATTATCATTGATTGCTCTCATAAAATCATGTCCCCACTTTATAAATAATTGAGCTTCAACTGCTGGTAGTAGAGTAATTGCTAGGGTATGTTCTCTATATGCAGCTATTTGGCATGGATGGAAGTTTTAGACATGTAAATATGCATCTTTAAAGAGATGCATCTAGTAATAACTTGCTTTCAATATTTGGTGGGTCGTGGTATCACTTGAACCATGCCCAGTCCCATATTTTTTGTGAAAATCATTAAGCATGTATGTTGCTTCATCTCTATTAAGACACCTCAGAAAAATGACTTGGTGGTTCCTTCTGTAGAGAATTATAACTTTGATCATAAAGTGGTTTCTCTTCAAGTGCAGTGCCCTTCTTCATGTAAATTTTAAATTATCATGACACTTGTTGTTAATAAAATAATGGACTATGTCCTTGTACCAATCATCATTGGTGATGTCTTTAATCTTATATTTCTAGAAAGTGATTTGTGGATCTGATTTCACCATGGTTCTATTGAGTCTTGGTCCTCTCACAATAGTCATTGACTGAAGTAATAGGTTGAACTCTTGAGGGATAGTCATTCACTTGCCTCTTTTCTTGCCTGATTCATTCTAGATTAACATGGCTTTGAATACTAGATTAGACACAACAATGAAGACTTTATTGCATAATATGTAATGGTATAACTTATTGACAACCTTGATTATCAAAAAGGCCTATTTATCCACCACAGTGTATCTAAATTCTATATTTCTCAATGGGGATTTCATAAATTAATTAGGTCATTCATCTCCAACTCATTTTATTTGTGTCAAAATGGTAACAATTGAATGTTTTGAAGTGAAGGAGTAAATGTAAAAATACTATGTAATCAGGGATGATCAACATTGGTGTGTGCATAATTGCCTCTTTGATTTGGGTGAAAGTTACATGTGATTCACTTTTCCATTCAAATTCAACATGTTTCTTGAGCATGTTATTCAATAGTATAACTATCTCTAAAAATCTAGAGATAAAATTCCACATGAAGTTAATGTTGCCAAAAAATTATTTCAACCCCTTCGTGCTAGGAAATGGGATTTTTAAAATGGCTTGCATCCTCTCAAGATCTATCGATATATCCCATTGATAGATGATATAACCTAATAGATTCCCTTTGATTACCCCAAATATACACTTCTTTGGGTTCAATGAGATCCTATGATATGTACATATTTTTATTACCCTCTCAAATATTTGGATTGGTCACCTCTGTGTTTAGAGAAGACTTTCAAGTCATATATGTATACTTTAATACACTTTCATACAAGGTATTTGAAATCTATTTCCATGTCACTTTGAAATTTATCCCTAACAATAATGAGGCCAAAAGTCATCCTATTATAAGAGAAGGTTCCCCACTTGGTCATGAATTTTGTATACAATGGGAAATGTAACAGATCTATAAATCAATCCTAGCTCAAAGAAGATAAATCCTACTTACACTTCTGATTGGGATACATTAGATAATTAGGGTCATGACCATGATGGATCTAATAGACCTAATCAAGGGATCTCTTACCATAATAATATCACTAGGGAGGGTTTCAAAGCCTCCCGTCAAGCAAAACTACATAATGACCCTAACTAGGTCCTATGTTTTAATATTATTAAACTAATAAAAAGTAAAGAAAAGTCTAATCTAGTGATCACCAAAAATTGTGGCATAAAGTGGGGTTAGTAAACATAAAAATAAACATGCATAAGAGAATCCTAATTAAGTTATGTATAGGTAAGACCCTAATTCATGGAGAGAATAATATACTCAAAAGGCATTACTTATGCTACTTCTATCTACTAAAAAGAGGAACAAAGTTAGAGATAATTACCTTAAATATGAACTTATCGAGACTCAATATCTCCCTTGGCCAAAGGTGATTTGAAAGAGGTTGTTATGGTTTGTAAGGATCACTAAGAAAGGTCAAAACATCCAAGACTTCTCCACAAGACAAGATTCTTATCTAAGTAGAAACCCTAAGCTAAGCCTCCTCAAGCAAAATGGTGGAAGATCAAATTGTACAAAAATATAAATGAATAATTAACTCTGTTATCTATTTAAGAATGGATAAATGGATGTGTTTATATATGTATATTTAACCCTAATCCTTTCAAAAATTTTAGGCTGATAAGGTCAACCTTATCGACCTAGTATTGTTATTGACAAAAATAAATTAGGTCACAGACTAGGTCGACTAAGGGCCAACCTAGACCCTAGTAAGTTTTATCAATAAAAGTATAAGGTCAATGGGGCTGACTATGTAACATAAACCATCAAAAAGGTGTTTAGGTTAAGGAAGGGTTAATGAAGGTGGCAAATGACTAGAGGAGGGTGCAAAATAGGAGGACAAGTTTAGGGGAATGTGTTTAGGATATAGGTGTGTAGATGGTAAGTGGTAATAAGAGAAATTTTTTTTTTGAAGCACCATTGGTCTACCCACCCCTTTTTCAATGCACCCCTTAGGGTGTGCACTCAGAGAGATTAAGACTCAATAGGTTCTTACAAGATATAAATCATCAATAATTGATAAAGTTTTGAAAATGTTATGTATATACAAATTATATTTTGATCTTATCCTCATATCTAAATACTATCTGATTATAACTAGAGTATCCATCCAAGAATGACATCATCTAAGTTCTATTCACAATTTGTAGAACTTCATTTAATGAGGGCAAGGGGCATAGACCAGCTCTACTAATGAGGTGGTAGAGACCATATCTACTAAGAATATTATCATCCTTGAATTAACAATAGGTTCAAGAGTACTTACAACTATAGCTAGTACATCTATTATGTAGCTATTTTGTCTAGGTAGAGTCTAAATGCTAAATGCA
>JARHVA010005543.1:387500-457500 GCA_037957365.1 Torreya grandis | reverse complement strand
CCACATATTGAATGAGTGTGAAGAACATGATTTCAAAGCATGTCCCCACTGAATCTAGAAATTGTGCCAAGTTTGGAGAACATGCCTCTATGACATGTCCCCACTAATATGCCCCACATTTGAGGTGAGGGAAAGATAAGAACTGAGAGTTACCTCATCTCAAAAGGATAATAAAATTGTATATAATGAATGTAACCATGTGGAATATAAAAGGAACATGTCTAGGTAGATATAACATTGAAGTGCATAGAACCAATGTGATCAAATGTAGGCCTAAAAATCATGATAAATCTCATGGCAATGTCTAGATAATAATAATACAAGGTCAAAAAGCACACACATAAGAGCACTCAAAATTAAGTCAAAAAGAAATTATCTAAGGACACTGCAAACAAGGGCATGTTCAAATGTCACATAATTGAGGGGACATGACTTAATCAAATGTCCATAAAAGCAATAATGACATATTTAAATGTCCATACAAAAAACAATGACATATACAAATGTTAATGAAATCATTTTTAGGTATGGGGGTCACAAGTAAATGAGCATATTCAAATAATTGAACAAGGAATACAATAACAAGGAAAGACACTCAAGGAAGTGTATAAAATAAAGCATAAGCAACCAACATAAACATGTCATAGTAGCCCATGGATCTAATGTGTTATATCCAAGTGTATAACATATTAAGTACCCTATGTAAGATACAATCATAGATAATACACATGTGTAAATACAAATGTAAACTCAAACATGATAATGTAGAGTGATCATTGAATCATATAAACTATTTATATCAAGATCAAAGAAGTGGATGAACCTAATGTCCATATGACATGAGTAAAAGGAAAGCCAAACATTCAAAATGGGAATGTATCCTGTGTTTTTAAAACACTCAATTAAAATTATGTCACCTATATGTACATAGGAGTAACTGAGCATGTCATTAATTAATATTGAACTAACACATAAATGCCAAGGAGCCAAAAGAAAATGTAAGTGCCAAAATTTTATTTTGGATTTTTTGAATGTTTTTGATTTTTTTGGTATTTTTAGAATATTTGAAGAGGAAATGTCATCATATGGTGCCATCTAATGGATGGTCATATCTATTCCCCCACTATGAATCTAGTGTAATTCCCCATTTATGTTATTAAAGAGCATGTATAGTTGTAATATCTGACACTATGGTATCAATGGTGTTTTTAATATGTAAAATAGGACTTAGTGGTCATGAAGTAATAGTAGGAGTAATAGGAGTAGGGTTTCTTGGAACCCATCATTGAGTGTTCTGTAGTTTATTTGGCATAATAGTAATATGTATATTTAGAGGTACTATATATACATGATCATGGTGTGTAGCAAAAGATGGGAATTTTGTGGAATCCACTATATGTCTCTAATGTAATGTTATCTCAAACATTGGCCACCTAGTAAAGGGAATTGCCTATTGTGTTGGGGGATCAAACCAACAATAGATTACACTTGTGAAAGCAATAAACACATAAATAAATCAGATAGATAAGTAATTGAAATGATAAATAGCACAGAACAAGATATACAAGAAAACACCCTGAAAACTTGTATTGAAACTCTTTACAATAGGAATACAATGAAGAAACTTCGTTCTTCCACACCTCTCTCAGATGCACACAAGATCTCTCACTAGATCTCTATTCCTCAAGAGCTCTCTCTCAAGTACACTCAAATCCAACAACCTGGATTGATGCAACTCTATACTGTCCTTCAAACATTCACAATGTTCTACTCTTACAATTCTACACTCTTTTACTACACAATTCTAAGCTAAGAAGATCTTCCTACATATAGAAATAGGAAACTTGAGCATGCTCTTACAACAAACAGTTAAGCCTCTTGAACAAGGGCTCTAAAAATAATATTGCTAATAATAGAGATGCAAGCTTGAGTCCACGACTCAAACTTATCATGCAAACACTCACTGCTGTCCACAGAAATAGCTTTCTGGACACGCAGGTAACCGACGTCGGTTCCTGCCTGTTCGCCTGTGACCGTCGCCGGCCGATCCTATTGCCGATGTCGGTGCCTCTGCAACTGCTACTAACCGACGTCAGTCGCTCCTGACCGATGCCGGCATCTGTGTAGACCCGAACCTATTTTAGTATGCTCCTTGGTGAAGCTTTTAGCTCCACACCCTAACAATCTCCCACTTGGAGATAAACCAGCTGCACCAACCTGTACAGCAACATCTTCTAGCTCCTCCATCTTCAACTCAATCATGAAGACCAATAGAAGTTGAATGCAAGTTCAACTTCTCCTTAGTAACTGGCTTTGTTAGCATATCAGCAGGATTCTTGTCTGTATGGATCTTCTCCAGCTTCAACTCACCATCTTCCAATACCTGTCGTATGAAGTGGTACCTTAGCTGTATGTGCTTGGTTCTAGAATGAAAGGCTGAGTTCTTGGCCAAATGGATTGCACTCTGACTGTCACTATACAATCTGCAACTCCCATGCTCCCTTCCAAGCTCTTCCATGAACCGTGTCATCCATATCATCTCCTTGCTAGCTTCTGTAGCTGCAATATACTCTGCTTCTGTAGTTGACAAGGCTATAACCTTCTGCAACTTAGATATCCAACTAACTGCCATTCCACCTACAGTAAAAACATAACCTGTGGTGCTTCTCCTACCATCCAAATCCCCTGCCATATCTGAATCTACATAGCCATGTAAAGAAGTATCTGAACCTCCATAGCATAAGTGCCTATTGCTGGTTCCTCTCAGATATCTAAGGATCCATTGAACTGCCTTCCAATGTTCCTTACCTGGATTGGCCATATACTTACTTACTACTCCCACTGCTTGGGCAATATCTGGTCTAGTACACACCATTGCATACATCAAACTCCCTACTGCGGAAGAATATGGAACCTTACTCATGTACTCTACCTCATCATGTGAATTGGGACATTGTTCTTTGCTTAACTTAAAATGTCTAGCCATAGGTGTACTTACCAGTTTTGCATCCTGCATATTAAACCTCTCCAACACCTTGTTCACATAATCTTCTTGAGACAATATCAACCTGTGATTTTCCCTGTCTCTCTTAATGCTCATGCCAAGGATCTTCTTCGCTACTCCCAAATCCTTCATAGCAAACGTTTGAGCTAACTTCTCCTTAAGCTCAGAGATATCCTGCATGTGAGACCCTGCAACCAGCATGTCATCTACATACAACAATAGAATAATATATCTACCATTATCAAATCTCTTGAAATACACACAATGGTCTGATTGACACCTACTGTAGCCATGCTCAGTCATAAACCTGTCAAATTTCAAGTACCATTGCCTAGGAGCTTGCTTGAGGCCATACAAGCTTTTCTTTAACCTGCACACAAACTTCTCCTTACCCTTAACCTCGAATCCTTTTGGCTGTTCCATATAAATTTCCTCATCCAAATCTCCATGAAGAAACGCTGTCTTAACATCTAGCTGCTCGAGATGCAAATCCTCAAAAGCAACCAAAGACAATACAACCCTTATCGAAGTCATTTTAACAACCGGAGAAAAAATTTCACCAAAGTCAATACCTGGCTTCTGTGCAAATCCTTTTACCACTAATCTGGCCTTATATCGCATCTGTCCATCCTCACTTTCCTTTAACCTATAGGTCCATCTATTCTTTAGTGTTCTCTTACCAGCTGGCAATTCAACCAAATCCCATGTTTGGTTCTCTCTTAAGGACTCCATCTCCTCAACCATGCCACGCTCCCACTTACTCCTGGACTCCACCTGTAATGCTTCTTCAAAACTCTCTGGTTCTCCACCATCAGTTAGCAACAAATAATATAAGGAAGGAGAATATCTAATTGGAGGCTTACTTACCCTTTCAGACCTCCTGGTGGGTGTCTTGGACTTGTTCTCAACAATCTGTCCACCCAAATTTTCTGACAGTGACCGACCTGGCCACCTGTAGACCTGTCACTCGCCGTCGTCAGTTCTACCTGACCGACCTCGGTGCTTGGTCTGTCGACGTCGGTCTCTGTATGACCGACATTAGTTTTTGTACTGTCGACACCAGTTCCTAACCTACCGACGTCGGTCTCTATGTTTTCCTGCAAGTGATTATTTCTTTTTCCCGTGAGCTCATTTTGGACCATAACTTTATCCAATTCACTATTGCTCTACCCAGATTGATCCAGCTTCCTTATCTGATCACTGTACATCACTCTTTCATTGAAAACAACATCACGGCTCCTGATTACCTTGTTAGTTCCTAGATTCCAAAATCTGAAACCAAAATCATCTGAGCCATAGCCTATAAACGTGCACCTCATAGACTTAGGATCAAGCTTCTTTCTATTTTCCTTATCTATATGCACAAAGGCTTCACTACCAAAAACTTTGAGATATGAGAGATCTACCTTTTTACCTATCCATGCCTCTTCTGGAATTCCACCATCCAGAGCTGTAGAGGGTCCTCTGTTAATCAGGTACACTGCGGTGTCAACTGCTTCTGCCCAAAACTCTAAGGGCAACCCTGCATGCAATCTCATACATCTTGCACGCTCCATGATAGTTCTGTTCATCCTTTCAGCAATACCATTCTACTGAGGTGTCCTTGGAACCATCCTTTGCCTATGAATTCTGTGTGTATAAAAATACAATTTGAACTTAAGACTGCAGAACTCACCGCCATTATCAGATCTCAGGCACTTTAACTTTCTGCATGTTTCATTCTCAACCATAGCCTTCCAAAATTTAAAAGTCTCAAAAACATCAGATTTCTTTTTAATACAGTAGATCCATACCTTTCTTGTGGCGTCATCTATGAATGTAACATAGTACCGTGATCCGCCAATAGAGGCTACCTGAGCCGGTCCCCACACGTCTGTGTGAACAAGCTGCAACTTCTGCCTTTTCTTAGTAGACCCGGTCTTGAGAAAACTAACCCTTTTCTATTTTCCAAATACACAATGCTCAAAAAATTCTAGATCCATAATTTTCAAAGCTGAAAGCATACCTTTAGACTTAAGAATTGACATCCCCTTCTCACTCATGTGGCCAAGCCTTGAGTGCCACAATTTACAATCCACACCTGAAGTAGATAAAACTGAAGGAGATTTTTTAGTAACACAATTACACAAATAGAGAGTACCTTCTCTCTTACCTCTGGCCATAACTAGTGCACCCTTGGTCACCTTCTAAGAATCTGCTGTGAGAGTTACTGTACAACCCTCATCACCTAGCTTACCTACAGAAATCAAATTTCTCTTCAAACTAGGAACATGCATCACATCTCTCAACACCCATGTGTTGCCATTCTGCATCTTCAGCTGCACTTTACCTTTGCCAGTAATCTTACAAGGCTCATCATCCCCTAAGTACACTATTCCATAATCTCCATGGATATAGTCATTGAAATACTCTCTGTTAGGGGTAGCATGGAAAGATGCACCAGACTCTAATACCCAAGATTCTATGTTATTATGCAAAGAGAAAATTAAAGCATCCTGTGCAATACCTACAACCTTGGCTTCTTCCTTTCCTTCGTGCTGATTGTCCTCCTTAGGCTTTGACCAACAATCTCTGCTTATGTGCCCCATCTTTCCACAGTTCCAGCATTGTGGCTTCCTGCCATTCCTGGATTTGGATCTTCCTCTCACCTTAGACTTAGATCTTGATCTCCTCTTGCTCTTTTCTTTTTGCCTTCCCCTGCTCTCAAAATTTAAAGTGTTCCCAGATGTCTCTTCTGTGCTTTTCCTATGTATTTCCTCATTCAAGATAACACTAACAACATCCTCTACTTTCAAAATATTTGATGCAGATGCAGTATTAGAAACTACCATTACTAAGCCATGCCAGCTTTCAGGCAAAGAACATAATATCAAAAGAGCTTTTATTTCATCTTCAAATACAATATTGACAGAACTTAACTGATTTACAATACCATTGAAATCATTCAGATGAGTAGAAACAGATCCACCTTCATTCATATGCAAATTAAATAACTGCTTCATAAGATATACCTTATTTGAAGCTGAGGGTTTTTCATACATATTTGCTAACGTAGTCATCAACTCTACCATTTTTTTTGCCTGTGACAAATTAGATATCATAGTGGAGGCCAGACTCAGTCTTATAGACCCAAGAGCCTTTCTGTCAAGAACTTCCCATTCTTCATCCTCCATGTCCTTGGGCTTCTTTGCTATCCCACCTAATGGTAAGTAGAGATCTTTCTGATACAGATAGTCCTCTATCTGCATTCTCCAGTGTTGGTAGTTCTTGCCATTAAACTTTTCCATTCTCAACTTACTTTCTTCTGTCATTGCTTCTCCCACTCAAATAGAAATTCCTGCAGAAACCCCTGTGAGCAACCTGTAATCTGTAACCTGTAACCTGTAACCAAGGCTTTGATACCACTTGTTGGGGGATCAAACCAACAATAGATTACACTTGTGAAAGCAATAAACGTGGAAATAAATCAGATAGATAAGTAATTGAAATGATAAATAGCACAGAACAAGATATACAAGAAAACACCCTGAAAACTTGTATTGAAACTCTTTACAATAGGAATACAATGAAGAAACTTCGTTCTTCCACACCTCTCTCAGATGCACACAAGATCTCTCACTAGATCTCTATTCCTCAAGAGCTCTCTCTCAAGTACACTCAAATCCAACAACCTGGATTGATGCAACTCTGTACTATCCTTCAAATATTCACAATGTTCTACTCTTATAGTTCTACACTCTTCTACTACATAATTCTAAGCTAAGAAGATCTTCCTACATATAGAAATAGGAAACTTGAGCATGCTCTTACAACAAATAGTTAAGCCTCTTGAACAAGGGCTCTAAAAATAATATTGCTAATAATAGAGATGCAAGCTTGAGTCCACGACTCAAACTTATCATGCAAACACTCGCTGCTGTCCACGAAAATAGCTTTCTGGACACGCAGGTAACTGACGTCGGTTCCTGCCTGTTCGCTTGTGACCATCGCCAGCCGACCCTATTGCCGACGTCAGTGCCTCTGCAACTGCTACTAACCGACGTCAGTCGCTCCTGACCGATGCCAGCATCTGTGTAGACTCGAACCTATTTTAGTATGCTCCTTGGTGAAGCTTTTAGCTCCACACCCTAACATATTGCATATCCTTTATGGTGAATTATCCTTAGTAGGATTGATAACAAGTTGTTTGGGTATAAGTTTCTTTTGATCAAGAGGATGATCATATGGAATATCCAAAATTGTAATTCATTGATTGGCATGAATGTATTTAACACACACATGCACTATAGAAGCTACTACTCAAAGAGTGTGTATCCAAGATCTTCCCAATGACATATCAAAGATGCATGTTGAAGGGATAACTGAAAAGGTAGTAACCACATGCATGGGATCAACCTATAAAGGTAAGTCAATCTTTCCAACAACATTTTGGGAGGTCCCATTAAAAGCTATAATTGATTTGGTAAATAGGTGTAAATCATGATGAGTATAACCCAAGTGTGTAACTAATGTCATGGTGCAAACATTTTAGCTTGCACTATTATCAATCATAACACTACATATGGGGTGTCTATCAAGTTATAATCAAATGATTAGATAATGAATATCAGAGTCATCATCCTTCATTTCATTATTATTAAAGGAGATAGAAGTTTTTTGAACCATAGGAGGTATGTGTTGCATTTAAGTAACAATAATCCCATATAGTGGGTATCCATAATGAGAGGGAGGAGGATGTGCATGATATGTGATTTGAAATTCTAGTTCCTTCTCAGAGTGGTCTTGCAAAGAATTTTTAAATATTTTTTGTTTATAGTGATCACTAGGTTGTGATATTGATTCCTTTGGAAGATCCTCAAACGTAAGCTTTTGGTCATCAATAAGATCTTGGATCTTGTGTTTCAAGATAAAGCATTTTCTTGTAGAATGTCTTGTTCCTTAATTATAATAACACCAAGAATTTGCATCATATCCTTTGGGTAGAGGTCAACTCATATCATTCTTAATAGGATGAGGGAGAGATATAATTTAACACTATAGTAACCATGGGAGTAATGAAGTTGGGGACTTAAATAAACATGTAAATTATCTCCATGGTGCATTAGATAAGAGGATATTATTAAGATATTATGAAACTATGTGTTGATGCAAGTTTTATGCACACTACAATGTAATGAAGTAGCCTCTAATGTTTTAGGATTTCAATGAAGGTAAAATCCATTTCAGAGCATGAGTTGTAGGTATGCAGTCTATTTCAACCTGTTGATGGAATAACTAGTAGGGCATGTAGGTTGTTGACAAGATTTTTTAATGAAGGTGTGGTTCCTAAAGGGTAGTGAATCTCTACATGAGTTGGATGGGAAATTATATTCTTATATAAAGTGGGTAGGTCTCAAAATAAACTCAAAAAAAGAGGGAAAGGTAAGGCAAAAAAGAAAGCTCTTTGGTTTTCAAGAATCACTTCTCTAGTTGGTTTCTAAAAAGGACAAGTGCTCTCAAAACCTATTCCTATTGCTAGCAGTAATTGCACACACACAATTAGACATGACTAAAAAGCCTAAGGAGATAATGATGTAGAAAATTCATAAGCCTCAAATAAAGGTTTCTCCTATTAGAGTAACTATTGCACACTCTTAATCAAGAGATTGTGGATTGAGCTAGTGAATTATCTGAGGCAGCTATTACACACACATAGAAAACTACATCAAGAAAACACTCGCACATAATCAAAATTATGAATCAATTTGAACTTAACTATCTTAACCAATATATTTACCAATATTTAAATAGTTATTGCACATATATAAATTATTACATCAATCAAAATAATTAAGAATCTATTCACAACTTTTACACACTAAAGATTATTGAAACATATAACCAAATAAAGTAACAACTAATTACGTAAAAATTGGAAATAAATTACAAAAACAAATTCACTGATGATTAAAATTGATGCTACTCCTATGTTCAAAAATTATCTCACCAAAATACAAGTTGGATTACAACAATTTATATAGACTTGGGGAAGGGCTCACCTCATCCTCCAAGTTCATACAAGGTTTTTACATGTGATAGTCAAAAATTGAGTTCTAACTATGGTTGAAAACTGTATGTGGGTTTAATTGTAGTTATCATTTTAAAATAGCCTCTGTAAAAGCAATTTAACATATGCATGTGTATAAAGACAAAGGTAATTTTTTAAATTATAGCTTGAACTGAATGATAATACTTCCTTTTATAGGTTATGAGAATAACCTATTAAATATTTTTAGATTTATCTACCTTCAAATAGAAATCACACATGTGCCAAAGATAGGTACCACTTTACCAATGTTTTATAACCTGTGATATTATCATTAACTATGACCAATCTAATTTAACTATGCATTGCATGCTCACCTGTGCTTTTACTTTCATATTTGCTAACCATGCATGATCATATTCCTAATTGAGTCTAGATATTTAAAAATTCCACTATTAAATCACACCATTTGACCCTCTACATGATAGAACACAAGCATGCCCTTTGGCAGCTCCATGAGATCTCTTTGTACCTTTATAGTCCTAGCTTAAATTTTTTTGTGCCAATTGGCAACTCTTTGTTTATTTTAGGACTTTTGAATAATCCACATTGGTCTCACATCGTTGATCATCTATGCTCAAGTTAACATTATTCATAGGTCTAGTGCTTTGACTCATTGACTCTTATGAGTCTTTGACACTTTTCATGTCCTCATTCCTTTGAAAAGTCTCTACCAATATCATATTTTTGGATCAATTGTATGGATCAACACTGGCCATCGATCTGCCTAGGCCTAATAACCTTTGATTTCAAATGGATAATTTATGAGCTTAAATTTGATGTCTATGCAACCATCAAAGATATCCTCATGACTATCGATGATGTCCACATGACTATCACAATTTAATCCCCTGTTATTTTTTTATTGATCTTGAATTTGACATCCACATGACTTTAAAGACATCCTTACAATTATTGATGATGTCCACATGACTATCATAATTTGAAATTGTGTCTTTTTGTTTCCACGCTTAATTTTGATGTTTAAATGATCATCAAAATATGTCTATGTGATCGTCACATCAATTTAACTCCCTATAAACTAGAAACTTATCATTTCCTAGTTAAATATGCTCTTGTAAGTATAAATGAAAAGATGAATTAGCATAATATCTTGGGAAACATATATAAAAGATCTTGCATGAATATTTTAGCCAAAGTTCTTAGGATTAATAATATATTATTTGGACCTATGCTAAAAAAATATTAAATTATGCTCAAAACATAAAAAAATTCTCTCTACATAGTGGTACCACTTGGCCATTTGGTATTGGTCTTAGGGAAATTATTGCAGGGGAAATGTTATAGGCTTTCTATCTGGGTCATGTATATCATTAGGGAAATTATTTTAGATAAAATGTTTGAAGCAATTGTCCCTAAGGGTATGTCGTATTTCATTGGGAAAAATACTCGTGGGAAAAAAGCTGAAGGTCAATCTTGAAAGTCCAAAGGGTTTATTTTCATTAGATAAAAGTTTTGAGACACAAAGTCTCGAAGGATACTTTATAAAGGCTAATGGTCACTTTCAAAAAGGTTGAAGGGTAAGTGGGTTAAGGTTGAATGGTCATTTATCTTGGATAAAATATCTAAAATAATTAGATAAAGGGTAGGATGTTTTTGACAAAAGGTTTGAAAGAATTGGTTTGGGGAAAAAAGAAGGGTAAGTTCAAAAGGGCCAAAGGCCATGATGTATTAGAAAAAATGTCTAAAATAATGTTTGAAGGACAAAAGGCCAGGACAAAATTCTTGAAGGGCAAGTGCAAAGGATAAAATCTCTGAGACAAAATGTCTAAAGGAAAGGTTTAAAGGGATGGTCTTAAAAAGGCCAAAGGAATGATGTCTTAGACAAAATGTCTAAAATAAATGTTTCAAAAGGAAAAGGGCATGATGTCTCAGATAAAATGTTTGTGATAAAATTCAAGTAGACCAAATTCTATTAGGATAACTGTTTTAGATAAAATGTTTGTAATAATGTTCTTGACAAAAGATAAGTCCACAGACCAAAATTTGACAAAAATAAGTTTGAAACACAAACGCTGAAGGAATTTAGATAATGGAAAAAATAACCAACAAATAAAAATTGTATAAATTTTATAAAGATAAAATCAAAGACATAAGCCCAATATAAAGAATTAGACTATGAACACAATACTGATGCCATTTTGATAAAGTAACAAAAAGGTCAATAATCAATATTCTCTTAAATTTTGCATAAACATAAGGAAGAGGGGATCAAAGTCAAGACCATAGTATAAAAAAAGTGGGTCCCCATTTTAGTAAAGAAAGAGGGGAAGTTGTGTAAAATAAATGGTAACTTATAGGGGGAATACTCCTAAGTATTCAAGAACCTAGAACTTTGGTTTATAATATTAAATCAATCATGAAGTGTGCCATCGAAGAATTCTTAAATTAAAAACATGAAAGATACTCCCAATTTAATTCACACAACATACTTGCCTTCTAATTTTTTGGATATGTGTGTGTTAAAATATGTAGTTTATTTAATCCTTGCTGTGATGAGTTTTTTAAAGGGTTGATGAAGCTTTAGGTTTTGTTCCAATATATCTTAAAGCTTAAAAATAAGGGAAGCTCAGGCATTGCTCTACTTCCAGCTAGGCATATATAGCATCAAAAAAGATAACTTGGGATCCTTCTCCTTCTTGTTCCATTATTCTCTTTTAATCATGATGTGTTGTACATTGACCTTATTTCATCATGCGAGCCTTTTGATTTTATTTAGATTTTATTTTACTCTTTTGAATCCACTGGTTCTTTCTTATTTTATTTTTATTTTGTTTTTAAATGGAAAAGATAAGAGATGAAACCCTAGTAAATTGGTATAAATATAAAATAAATCATTACTAGAATGTCCTTGCTAGCCACATCTATACCTAGAATTGTCATTTCTAATAGGTATTTGGTGTGATAATTGCATTTGATCCAATAAAACAAGAAAAAATTCTAAATTTATATGAATTAATCTCAAAGCAACTTCCACATGCTTGGTAAAATTATTTAATTATGACGCCATTTAGAATAATCCATGATTACCTACCTTCAGCCTAAAGACTCAAAAACATAGAAATACACCTAATCAGTAAACTAGTCCCAAAGTGTTAAGATTTTAATTTTCCCCTTTTTTACAAGTCATAAGCTCAATTGGTTTGGATTTTTTTATAGCTTAGTTATATCTAAATAAAACACAATTATGATCATCACAAAAATTAGTAACAACTAACCTAAGAAAGCAAGGAACTCTAATCTAGAAAACATGAAATCTAATCTTTGAAGGAAAAATACTGAAAGCAGGAAAAATTAATCTAGAAAGTAGGAAACTAGTCTATGAAAGAAAGAAATCTAATCTATGAAAGTAAGAAACTAATATAAAAAGTGTAAAATTTAATCTAATCTTATAATTACATTCATTTGTCCCTCGTTACTTAATAACGTCAATAGATGGTACAACCCTTAAGTAGTGTTTTGTAAACTATTTATTGACTAGATATGTAAGCTTATTGCCTTTAAGGTCCTTCAAATGAAACACATTATTTTCCATGATCTCTAAAATCTGGTATGGTTCAATCCATAGTGGGGAAAACTTTTCATGCTATCCTTTCTTCTCATGGGCTTTATCCTAAAGTAGCACTAGATCTAAAATCCTAAATGCTTTGAACTTTGCTCTCT
The DNA here is from genome assembly GCA_037957365.1 of Torreya grandis. Taxonomy (NCBI): domain Eukaryota; kingdom Viridiplantae; phylum Streptophyta; class Pinopsida; order Cupressales; family Taxaceae; genus Torreya; species Torreya grandis. The sequence goes on along the minus strand of JARHVA010005543.1, from coordinate 444,727 downwards.
TATCAAACCACCTCTTCACCACATCCTAGTGTTTGATGAATGTTTGTAAGGCCTCATTTCTTGAATATTTCATTTTTATTATTTCCAACAATCTTGATTCTACTTGGGTGAAGCTTTAAGGGATTGCTTGTGTCTGATTTGGTTTACCCAAAGAGCATACTTCAATAAATTATGTCAGTCCCTAGTCTTGACTCTAGCTGATTTCTTGATTGCATTGATTAGATTCTTGTTCATTTATTTTTCTAATCCATTTCCCTAGGGTTAATGGTTATAAGCTAACCTAATAATAATTTGGTTGTCATGTGCCCACTCAGTAAATTATATCAATATGAAATCCGGTCCATTGTCACAAACCAGAGAAATAGGCATGCCAAATCTAGTTGTTATGTGTTATTCCAAGAAGTGAATCACATATTGTGCTATGTAGCTATTTATGTTTATGGCTTTGGTCCATATAGTTTAATAGTCTATAGAATTAATCACAAATTTATGTTTTATTGAGAATTTAAGTTGATGACACTAATGAAGTCTAAACCCCATTGGAAAAATGGCATTACTTCAACAATTGGATATAAAGGCATTGTTGCATGTACTTATCTCTTGGCTAAAGCTTGACATTCATGGCATGTTCTCACATGAGCATGAGCATATTTGAAAATTGTTGGCTAGTAGTATCCCATTCTTAATATCTTATGGACTATGGTATTTTCATAAGGATGACCACTACCTATATTTTGATGCAAGTTCTCTAATATTTATTTAGATTCTTTTGTAGATACACACATGAGATAAATACCTTCATAATTTATTCTATAAAGGACTCCTTTTTTGATCATGTAATGAGTAGCTTTGAGCCTCAAAGCTCTTTCTCTCTCTATTGATCCCCAAGGAATAAGTTCTTATAAGTAAATACTGTATTATATTAGTGTAACACTCTCCTTTGGATACTTGAGCTTCACATACCTCTTTGATGGTTATGTGTGGATCTAGTTTAGTCATAAGATTAACAATGCCTTGGCCCTAAATGATCTTTATAGGCCTGATCTCTATGTTGAATTCTTATACTCTAGCCATCCATTTACCTTGATGTTCTCCTAGCTCATTCTACAATAGGTTGATCTTGATTATGGGATTAGGTATGATGGTAATGAATTTATTTCTTAAGATGTAATTACAAAACTTCTTCATGGCTTTGATAAGGGAAAAAAACTATTTATCAATCATAGAATATCTAAGTTCTACATATTTCATATTTGTGCTCATAAATGCAATCAGCTACTCAATTTTGTCTTTCTGTATGATGACAACTACAATGATATGCTCTGAAACAAATGAATACAAGTATAAATCTTTCATAAAATCCTGACTGATTAGTAATAGAGCTTATAATACTGCATCTTTAATATCCTGGAAGGACTTTTAGGCTTCATCTATCTACTCTATTTTAACATTCTAATTTAGCATGGTGTTGAGAGGTTTAAAAATCTCTATAAATCCTAAGATAAAATTCCTTACAAAGTTAATCTTTCTAAAGAATGATTTGAGCTCTTTCTTATTGTTTGGTGGCTTAATTTTTTAAATCACCTAAATTCTATCTGGATCAATGGTGATCCCATCCTTGGTGATGATGTGCCCCAAAATATTACCTTCAGTCACTTTAAATATGCTCTTCTTTGGGTTTAATGAAACACCAAACTTTTTTCATTTTTTGAATATGGACTATAACTGACTTATGTGGTCTTTCCTATTTTTTGAAAATACCATAAGATCATCTATGTAGATGATTATGTATTTTCTTTTTAATCCCTTGAAATCATGATCCATGGTGAATTGAAATGTCACTCCTACATTTATTAGGCCAAATGACATCCTTTTATATGTATACTTTCCCCACTTCATGGTAAATTCCATCTTCATTCTATACTTAGATTATACTAATACCTTATTGTAGCCTAAAAATCCATCTAGGAAGGACATCATTTTAGAACCACTTACTATTTGTATCACCTCATCTAGAGAAGGTAGAGGATAATTGTCCTTTTAAAAATCCTTGTTTAGGTTTTTTAAGTCTACACATAATCTAATTTCATTGTTCTTATTTATTACTAAGATCAAATTGGCCACCCAAATAGAATGTTAGACTGGGAAGATAATTTTTGCACTTAAAAGCTTCTCCAATTCTCTCTAAATGAGAGGCTCCAAAATAGGATTGACTAGTCTTTGCCTCTTTCTGAATGGTTTATGATCTAGTTTCAAAGGAATAGTATGAGTAATGACTTGTGGGTCATATACTTTCAAATCTTCATATGTCCAAGCAACGATGTCCCTATACCAAATGATTGGATCTTTCACTCATTATTTCTCTTTTGGGGTGTAGCTAAAACTGATATTAACATAATGTGAGATATGTTCATCTCCTATATTTTCTCTTTTGAAATTTGATTCATTGACCTTGGGCTTCCTTAATTACTATGCCTGAGGATCTATGTCGAATGGTGTTTCCAAAGAGACCAACCTAACTGGAATTTGATTCTCCTTGAACTAAACAACACCCTCTTTATTTGATTCATCTTGATAGAGATGATTAATATCATTATCATCAATGATTTGGGATTCAAATTCCCTTGAATTAGTTATAAACTAAATAATCTACTGGTCATCATCAAAGACCTACAAATTTTCTATGTTATCTAGAATAGAGGGGCATAATACCAATTTAATGGAGAAAGTTTTTACATTAGATTCTTATAGCAACTTTAGATTAGAAATAAAAATAGCTAATGAGTGAATGGTTTGATTTTTCTCTCTAGGAAGTGATACTATGTTGAAAACTTTAAATATTTTGATCAGGTCCCATGCTTTATGCTTGTATCTCTTCAAATAAGATAGCTTGCATTGGTATTTATTTATGACTTGATTAACCACCAGCTCTGAGTTTCCAAATACTGATATTTACTTCACATTATTCTTGAGTGCAAATTGTAGTCCTATAAGTAAGACCTCATACTTAGCTCTATTATTAGATCATGGAAATTATAACCTGTATGTAGTTAAAAACCTTTTACCTTGTGGATCAATTACCTTGATTCTCATGCTTGATCCTTACTTGGATATAGCACTATCAAAGCACAGAGTCCACATCTGATTAAAACTTTAGGTTTTGGCTTCTATACTTGATTTTGAGTAGTAAAAGTATAAATACCAAGGTTTTGAAACTCATATTTTATCTCATCATTCTTGACATTGTACTTTGTGATGGGATATCTCATTTTCAACTCTCTGTCAATCTTGATTTGATTTGAAACTTCTCTCTATGGCATCCATATATGAGAAAAGTCTATAGAGAGATATCCATTTAGTGTTTTAGACCAATCCTTACTCATTAATAGTCCACAGACTTTAGGTATGTCTACCAATAAAATATAAATAGTCATCTAGACTCTTGGCTCAGATGTTATTTGAATGTGCACATTGTTCAATTCTCTAATTACTAGTAATACTATTTTATCTAGTTGAGAAAATGTCCTCTTTGAGGGGCTTAGAGCGAGACAAATATTTTGACATATAGATTTGGGAATGATAGTTGAAGATGCTCCAAAATCAACTAAATAGTTATGAATGTTCTTATCAGATTCCCTGATAGTCAACAAGAAGGGTGGAACTTCTGGCTTGCTCTTGTAGATGATGTTAATGTTAGATAGTTTTAAGTTGTCTATAGATGCTTTCAATTTTTCTATAGGCATCTTCCTAGTAATATACATATAGAGAAACTCCTTTTGTTTGGTAATCTGAGATAACTTATGAAGATTTATATTCACCTTGATCTTCTTCATATCCTCAATAATGTTGTATCCTCCGTTACTTGGTTCTTCCTTGCTCTACTATTAATCATTCCCTTTTGGAGGGGGTGGATTATTGTCTACTTTAGGATTGGGAGGAATCATTATGGTATTTGAAGGATTTGATGTGGTGAGTGGATTATTAATTCTTAGATTATATGTACCTCTATATAACTATTAGAGAGTATGAACTTCATCTATGTTATCCTCTAGCTCATTATCATCTTCACCTGGGAAGGGAAACTAATGATTTTCAAATAACATAGTAGTGTTTGAAGAGCCAGGGTCCAGATGATGCTTAGGTGGATTATGCATCTGATCTTGTCTAACCACCTCTCTTTGAAACATTTGAAATGTTGTATAAAATTCAACATAATTAAGCTCACCATGCTCAAAAGTATTATGAATTTTGCACTAATTGGGAAGAGTCATTTTTGATATGTTGATCTATGAAAGCTTATTAGGATATTCAAGCCTATTAAATGATCTATTGTATCTTTAGAATCCAATGTTTTGATTACCAATTGGGGAATTTGCATTTCCCATCTTCCTTTGTATATTCAAGAAATAATTGCTTAGCTTTTGAACCATCTTCTGAATAGAATCCAACTCTACCTTTGTGGAATCCATACCTTGTGAAATAGAAATGGGAAGTGTAGCTACTTACTATTTCTAATGATAACCATTGCGCATTGCATGATTATTCAAGTACCCAAAATTTGGTTGTGTTATCTGTGTCAAAGAAGGCGATGTGTATAATTGGTTTTGATTGAATGCCAAGACATTTTTCCTTATATGTGGAATCAAATTTAGTGCTATAAAACTATTATTGACATTAGGTACTCTAGGTGTATGAGGATTGAGCTACCTATCTATGCTGATAGCCTCTTCGAATGCTAATGCCAAAGTGTTAGCCATAATGTTTTTTTCTCATAAAGATGATAGTGACAGGGTCCAAAGCATTCTTGTACATTTCCAATGCTAATGTTGCCTCTGATTTATATCTTAGGGTCAACTAATTTTACATCTTCTACCATCTTGCATTGAAACCATGAGTGGGCTTGTTAGGCTCCCTCTTCATGCTGGTGAAGTACTGGTATACCGAATAGGATTGGTGACCTATCCAGACTATGTAAAAAAGCTAATTGACATTCATCCTAAGAAGTGATAGAGTTCTTTATTATATTTAAATACCAATCATAAGAAACATCCACTAATGTAAAAGGGAATAATCTACATGTATTATCCTCATCTATGACAGTCATTAGTCTTAAAGCAACTTTAATAGATTTGATATGTTCCTCTTCTATCTTTGCTCCTGAAAGAGAAAAGGATGGAAAGTAATTTTTAGGATCCCAAGGCATATCATGCATGTCTCTTGGGATGGTGATAGAAGATCTAACTAATTAGGGATATTGTTGAGCCATTGGTTGATTAATAGGTAAAGGGTTCCTTACAAGTAAGGAGTTTCCTATTAGAGGAGGATTGTTATGAATTAGGGATGTTGGCATAGTTCTAGGTCTCCTATGATTTATCAAGGGTGAGACTAAAAAACCAACCTAAGAATTAGATTTGGTCACTCTCTTGGGTGACTTGTGTGTAAATCTATGCAAAGAATACCTATTATTATGAAAGGTGTTGGCCCTCTTTCTACTACCAATGGGACTATAAATGCACACCACAATGTAATGAGGTATATTCTAACATTTTCGGATCTCAATGGAGGTAAAATCCACTCTAAGGTATGAGTTGTAGGTATGTGATCTATTTAAACCTATTGATGGAATGGCTGGTAGGACATGTAGGTTGTTGACAAGGTTTTCTAATGGAGGTGTGGTTCCTAAAGGGTAGGGAATCTCTACACGAGTTGGATGGGAGATTGGATTCTAATCTAAATTGGGTAGGTCTTAAAACAAACTCAAAAAAATAGGGAAAAGTAAGGTAGAAAAGAAAGCTCTCTAGTTTTAAGAATCATTTCTCTAGATGGTTTCTAAAAGGATAAGTGCTCTCAGAACCTATGCCTATTGTTATCATCAATTGCACACACACAATCAAACATGGATAAGAAGTCTAAAGAGATAAAGATGATATACAAGCCTTAGACAAAGGTTTCTCCTATTAGAGTAGCTATTGCACACTCTTAATCAGGATATTATGGCTCAGGCTAGTGAAGTATTTGAGGTAGCTATTGTACACACACATGAAACTACATGAATAAATCACTCATACACAATATAAATTATGAATCAATTTTAAATTAACTATCTTAACCAATATATTTACCAATATTTCAATAATTTTTACACATCTACATATTAGTACGTCAATCAAAATAATCTAGAATCCATTTACAACTTTTTCACACTTAAGATTATTGAAACATACAACCAAATAAAGTAAAAAATAATTACATAGGAATTGGAAAGAAAATACACAAACACATTTGCTGATGATCAAAATTGATACTTCTCTTGTATTTAAAAATTTGCTCGCCAAAATTTTAAGTTCATATAGACTTGGGAAAGGGGTCTCCTCATCCTCCAAGTTCATGCAAGGTCATTACTATGCTAGTAAGAAATTGATTTATAACTATGGTTGAAAACTATATGATGGTCTAATTGTAGTTATCAATTTAAAATAGCCTTTGAAAAATCTATGCAACATGTGCATGTGTATAAATACAAAGGCAATTTTTTAAATTATAGCTCAAATTGCATGATAATACTTCCTTTTATATCTTGTGAAAATAACTTGTTGAATATTTTTATATTTAACCACCTTCAAATGGAACTCAAAGATGCATGAAAGACAAGTACCACTTTACCAATGTTTTAGAACCCATGATATTATTGTTAGCTATGACCAATCTAACTAAACTATGTATTTCATGCTCTCCCATGCTTTTAATTTCATATTCACTAACCATGCATGTTCATATTCTTGATTGAGTTTGGATCTTTGAAAATTCCACTTTTGACTCACACCATTCGATCTTTTGCATGATGGAATTAGAGTATGATATTTGGTAGTTCCATAGGATCTCTGTGTATCTTGATAGTCCTAAATTGAATCTTTTTGTGCCACTTAGAATCTCTTCACTTGTTTTGAGACCTTTGAATAGTCCACATTGGTCTCACACTATCGATTGTCTATACTCAAGTTAACATAATTCATAGATCTAGTGTTTTGACTCATTGATTCCTATGAGCCTTTAACACTTGTCATGCCCTCATTCATTTGAAAAGTCTTTACCAATCTTGTGCCTTCAAATCAATTATACAGATCAATGTTGGCCATCAATTTGCCTGGTCCTGATAACCTTTAATTTCAAATGGCTAATTTATGAGCTTAAATTGGACTTCCACGTGATCGTCAAAGACATCCTCATGATCATCAATGACATCCATATGACCATCATAATTTAATCCCCTATTATTTTCTTACTAATATTTAATTTGACATCCACATAAATATCAAAGACATTCTCATGACCATCAATGATGCCCATATGACCATCATTATTTGACCATCAAAATATGTCTATGCATCCATCACATTTGTTTAACTCCCTGTGAACTAGACACTTATCATTTCCTGGTTCACTCTATTCTTTCAAGTATAAATGAAAAGAGGACTTAGAATAATACCTTGGGAAACATATATAAAGGATCTTGCATGAATATTTTAGCCTAAGGTATTAGTATTAATAAAATACAATTTGGACCTAAGCTAAAAATATCTTAAATTATGCTCAAAACATAAAAATGCTCTCTAAGTAGTGGTAACACTTGGCCATTTGGTATTGGTCTTGGGGAAATTATTGTAGGGGGAAATATTATGATATTTATATTTAGGTTATGTATATCATCAAGGAAATTATTTTGGATAAAATATCCAAAGTAATTATCCTGAATTGTATGTCTTATTTCATTGGGCAAAATACCCACGGGAAAAAGGTTGAAGGTTAATCTTGAAAGTCCAAAGGGTTTATTTTCATAAAAAAAAATGTCCAAGACATAAGGTCCTAAAGGATACTTTAAAAAGGCTAAAGGTCACTTTCAAAAAGGTTGAAGGGTAGGTGAGTTAAGGCTGAAGGGTCATTTTTCTCAAATAATTTTTTTAAAAGAATTGGCTAAAAGGCATGATGTCTTAGATAAAATGTTTGAAGGAATGTTTTAAGGATAAAAGTCTTGGGACAAAAGTTCCAAATGGAAAGTGAAAAGTGTAAAATCTCTCAGATAAAATGTATAAAGGAAAGGTTCAAAGGAATGGTCTCAAAAAGGTTGAAGGAATGATGTCTTAGACAAAATGTTTGAAGGAAAGGTTTTGAAATGCAAAGGGCATGATGTATCAGATAAAATGTCTATAATAAAAGTCCCACATACCACATGCAACAATGTCCTTGATAAAAAATAAGTCCACAAGCTAAAAGCCCACAATAATAAGTCTAAAACACAAAGGTTGAAGGAATTAAAATAATGGATAAAATACCCAACAAAGATAAATTGCATAAGTCTGATAAAGATAAACCCAAAGACATAATATAAATATAAATAATTAGACTATGCACATAATACCAATGCCATTTAGCTAAAGTATGAAAAGGTTAATAATCAATCCTCTCCCAAATTTTGCATAAACATAAGGAAGAGGGGCTCAAAGTCAAGAACATAGTCTAAAAAAAGTGGCTCCCCATTTTCGTAAAGAAAGAGGGGAGGTTGGGTATAAAAATTTGTTAGCCATGGTGGTTGTTTCCTTTTTAGGCTCAAGAGGCTTTACCTTATAACTTGGTTTGATTTTAATCTTGGTACTAGATGCAGCTAGTGTGTTTTCTACATACTTGAGCTTATTTAATGACATAAGATTCATTTCCTAGTCCTATACAACATGACACAATTCATCAAAATATTTAAAATTATTAAATACAATAGAATCATGTAAAAGATCAATCAAAATTTACTTGAATATTTCTTGTAACTCTTTGTCTTCCATAAGATTGGTCATTTTGGCTAGCATTGTCTTATATCTCAAGACATATTCATTGATAGGTTTATTGGTTCCTTATTTAATTTTTGAAATTTAGGCATAGGAAACCTTTATAGAAATGCTAGTGTAATTTTTGTCTAAGAAATGGTCTACAAGAGGTTTGTATGATTTTATGGATTGGAGAGGTTAATTATAGAACCACCTAAAATCATAGTCCTTGAGGCTTCTTGGAAATAGTTTGGTCAAAAGTTTATCATTGGAAGCATAGTTAAGGCATGTTGCATAAAAATATTCCAAGATGTTGTTTAGGATCACCCTTTCCATAATAAAATTTGAACTTAGGTGTAACAAATCAATTTAGAAAAGGGTGCAAAGAGATTAAAGTGCAAGAGGCTTATGCAATACATCTTGTGAATCTATAACATGAGGGATTTTAAAGAATTTTGTTCAATGTTTGTAATATTTTTTTCTAAGGTATTTTTAACTTGAAGGAATGATTGAACTTTAGGCCCAGTGGGATTTATATTATTAAATTGAGTATTCACCAAAGGGGAAGAATAGATGTTTTGAATAGTAATAGGCATTGAAACTAGTATTTATGTTGACACAACTAGTATTTCCATGATAGATGTATCAATATTAGTTTCAAGAAACAAAGGTTTGAACACATAATCCATGTTCCCACTAGATTTAGGTGGATTTATAAGTGTGGGTTAAGTTGTAGTAGCTCTAAGTATTCACCATTACTAGGTGAGGTAGCCTTAATTTTATCTTGATATCTCTTGTAACATAAAAAAATGCATCCAATAAGACCTTTTGATTATTGAGATGGGTAATCAATACTTATTTATATTCCATTTAGAATTAGGGTTTTTTACTAATATTTTCCATTATTTAAAAAATGAAAATTTTAAAATTTGTAACAAAGTACCATAATCCTAAAACCCTAATTTGTCTTAGGGTTTGATGTTCAAAGATCAAGTTCACCAAATGTTTAACCCTAAAATGGAAAATCTAAGTTAGTTTGGTTAGCCTTAGATTAATATTAAAGGGGTATATATAAATGAAATAGCACAAGAGTGATAATCAGATGTATAATAGGTTAATTAGATGCTAAACTCAGAAAGCATACTCTTAATTTATTATGTTGAGATAGTCTAAATATGTAGATTACAACTATACTAGATATAGAAATGACAAAAAAGTGATGTACTTAGTTTTTATTTATGTGAATGAAATTTTATAATTGGAATTGGTAGAAATAAGGTAAGAAGGAGATTCTAAAATAGTCATCAAATTCTAGCTTTGATGGTTTTGACTCTCTTGATAGTAACATCATTCTAGGATGGTTGTGTTGATGTTATTTTTTATCTTCAACACTAGTGTCTTGTACATATATGATGAAACAATATGTGACTACATATATGCTTATGGGTTTTGGTTTAACTTAAATTTTGTGAATTCATATCTAGGTCATGGATAGTTGCTCCTTGTGAAATGGGAAAATCCTTGTTTTTCATCTTCATAATGACATTGGGAAAAAATAGGTTAGTAGGCACATGATGTCGACCTAACCCCAAAGAATCCAATATTAGAAGGAATTTCATACATAGATAATAACTTGAAGATGGACCATATTGATGTAGTTCTTTCCTATGTGTTAGATTGTGTGTGAATAATATAATATGTGCAAATCAAGTACAATAGTGACCTATCTTGAAACTTGGCAAATCAGGATCTTAGGTTGATCCTTTAGTACTTTAGACATGTATATGTGTAATCCCTATGACTAGTATGGAAATAGGAATAAATAGGGAATCTTTTCTCAATTTAATGCTCTTTGGTCTTTTTCATAGGTGTAACTATGTCTTGTAGGTTTTGTAGGTGAAGAATGAATGAGGGTTGATCTTGTATTTATATCAATCCCTTTTGAGCAATAATTCACATTAAAGAACTTAGGATAACCATTAGGATATAATTCATTTGAAAATTGGATGGCTTTAGGGAAATATAAACTTTCATTAAGACAAGATAGTAATATCAATGCTATTATTTGTCCCATACTTAAGAGTCCAAGGAGTAGGAAAGCAGGTAGAGATTTAGAGCTTGTAGAGATGGAAGATAAGGATATTGAAAGCATTATGGGTAATATAGAAGACTTAGGTCATCAACATTTTTTTTTTTAGAATAAGAGATATTACCTAAGTCTTCTAAGAGATATAGGCCAAAGGTCACAAATGTAGAGTAGATGTGAGACTTGTAAAAGTGGGAAAGATAAAGAACTAAGAGAAATAACCAAGGTCTAAGTTTTTTAAGTTTACAAGACCGAGGTGCTATATAATCAAAAAATATCATCTATAATTTTCAAAAATTATTTGCCTTTATTATTAGATAATTATTTAAAAAACAACTCCTTTTGATCAGACATTTACAATTATTAAAACATAGTAAATTTAGATTTGGTTTTCTTCAAGTCTTTCATAATGTCGTAGCCAGGCTTGACTTATTCTTAAGGCTTGCTAGGTGGAATATGTGTCTCATATTTCTTTGACTAGTAAGATATGGGAGGTATTTTAGGTGGGGGGGGATTATTGTTTTAGTTCACATTATGTGGAACTTGATTTTTGCTCGAAAGAGTAGAGTTGGTCAAAGGATTAACTAGTTTAATCTTAAGCTGATAATTTTTCCCACTTTGGACTTTTTTGAAATCATGGATCTAATTCAAATTATCCTTGGGATCATTTTCATCCTTAAATGTAAATTCATATGTGTCCAATACTAGATTAGTGCTTAAGTTTCCTCCATCATGGTTTAGATTATCACTTAACTTATGTACTATTTCTATGTTATCTATCTCCTTTTGGAGACGTTAGAGGTAGCTATAAACTAAACACAATTCATTTCTACATGGTTGGATGTGTTATGCATTCTATATCAAGTTTCTAAATCCAAGTCTATTAAATTCACCAAATGAGAAGTATTATTGATATTTTGATTACCACTATCTAGAGGGATGGGCACATTCCCATTATTAGGCCAGATGTTCCATTGTATATTAGATATATGAAAGATGGAATTTATACCCTAAAGTGGGTTATTTGTATTTTGAGGTCCTTTCATATGAAGATTGATTACATCATTGGATAAACATTAGACCATTTACCTCAAATTACCCAGGTTAAGGTTTCTGCCACCATTTGGTTGATTTACAGTTTGCTATTGTGGGTTTACCACATGTGCATTAATATTTAAAAATATTAGGGTAGCATGTCATTCTAGATTAAGGGTGTTATTGGTATTAACTTGATTATTCAATAGTGAGGGTATTACCAATGGGTTGCTACGAGATGTAACATAGATACAAGTACTTATCATGGTAGTCATGCTATTTTAATCAACTAGAACAAATTGACTATTAGATATCTGTGGGAAGGCATGGTTTAGAGGCACATAGGGCTATCTACTAGGCACGTGGTTCATTATTCTTAGGTTATACACCAGGTTCAAAATTTCATATAAGGCTCTCAAGATGGGGTTTATTAATGGGTGCCTTGATTGAGAGATTAATTAATCATGGGGACATAGTTATAAACTCTTGGTTATCCTAAAGATGGTAAACCACCTATGTTATATCCTTGAGGTAACATCTAGTATTCTATGTTTATATCTTCATTATAGGCTAATAATAGTGAAGCATTTATAACTAGGGTTATTCTAAAGAAAATTGATGTCAAAGAATCTAATCCCTCAAGTAGGTATGGATGGTAGGGCCCTATGATAGTATGTAAGGATCCTTCAAAATGTGGTATAGTTTATGTAAATCAACATTAAACATGCTCATGGGTTTATTTGGTTCTCTCTTAGTAGCTACAAATTGATGGTATACAATAACATGGTCAATGGGGAACCTAAAATAGTTTACAAAGATGATTTTTAGTCCATCCTAAGTGGTTATAGACCCATTGGGTAATAGGCATAGGAAACCTCTCGTAATGAATAAGGAAACAACTTGTAAGCAACATCCTCATGTTGCACCCACATTATGACAAAGACATCCTTGAATTCATGTATATGATCTTTAGTTCTTTGAGGTCCTCCAACTATGAAATTAGGACAAAAATTATGTGGGTTCTTTGGCAGGTGATGTGTAATCCCTAAAAAATTCATAGATCACCCACCTTGGTTGACCCATGCCATGGGATTGGCCAGTAGTATAGGATAAGGGATGACAAATGGATTTTCAAAATTAGTATTCATAGCCATTGGTGAATTATTGGCTTGCTAAATGGGTATAACATCTTATTTTCCTTTATTATCTCTCCATTTTTGTATTCTATGATTATTAAGTTTTAAGATCTCAAAACTATCCCCAATAGACTTCATTTGAATGTTTGTCCTCCTATTCCCTAACCTTAGTTTATCCTAGTGGAATCAAATATTTATAAAATGTCTTAGCTAAAAATTTGGTTGTGTTTTAGTTTGTGTTTATGGATGGGACTCCTTTTGTCACCATTTATGTTGATGGTGTTTTGACACAACAACAATTAAACAGGGTTTTGTTAAGACTCTATCTCTCATATAAGGAAGAAGATCCATTAAAGAAAATGCTTCCCCAAGGTCTATATGTAAAAAATATTGGTATGCTAATATTAACTCAACATGTTTATGTGTAACCATTCTATTTCAAGGGTCCTTTTTAATAAACTAAATTAATACAATATCTCTAAATTAAACATTAATGAAGAGGCATGAAGTTCCCTAGATAGTACTCATAGGGCTTAGCCTCAAATAGAAATCACCATTTTTAAAGATAAGTACAACATGTAAATAACTAATTTACTATTATATTTATCACATGCATATATTAAATAATGCTTACATAGTGACAAATAAAATTAAACAACCAAGATTAACATGCATATTCAAAAAGTAAATATAAAAGAAAGTAAATATAAAAGATAAGCGATAAAGAGATAAAAATATTGATGATACTAAATATATCCTTACAATGTCTAACTGAGCTCACCCATTAAAAAATAATTCTTGTTTGAGCTAGACATAACACAATTTCAACCCAAGGATGGTGTGAGAGTCTGGAAAGTTGACTAGATAAGAGGAAAAGAACATGACCACCATATACATGTGCATGTGATGGATTTAAAATATTAACATCCTTTTAAATATTAATATATGAATTTTTTTTAATGATATTAAGTGATTACAATCATTTAAGTGTAATAAACAATAATGTAACAAAAAAACTAAAAATAAGAGCATGGCGAGACTATCCCAAAAAGTAATAAAATGCATGAAAGTATGTTTGGTTCTATATGTCTTTATTACAATTCATAAAGAGCCAACTAGGTGAAACATCCTCTAATCCTAAAAAATTCTAGCCCTGAGAAAGGATCTCAAAAAATAATACACACAAGAGGGGGTTAGCCCCCTTCCTTGATTATCAACTTATCCCACTAATGGGGTAGTTACAAAACTTCATTGGTAATTGAGGACATGCAATTGAGGTTATTGATTTTTTAATGGATCCATATATGTGCTCATGATTTATGGTTAAAGGCCACTCCATCATTATTTTATCACTAATTTATTGCTTTGGGATCTACCATCTCATCCAACACTTTCCATCTGTCACTTTCTCATTGATTTAAAATAGTATTATGTATCTTCTTAGTCATTGAAAACAAATCTTGACTCACCCACTTTGATTTGTGATTCATGATTTAAAAATGATATTTTATCTATGTTTTTATTTTTTAATTATACTTTGGATGAGGTTTGGATTCCATGATGAGGACAAACATCTAAATTAATGACCTAGATTGAAAGCTGAACCCTAAAAAATCAAATAAAATGGTCAAGCATAAATATTTTGAATAATTGACAAGGAAAAATAATTTAAATTATTGAATCATGAATAAATAATCTAAAACTAATTTATATCAAATTTGAGAAACAAATGAAATATTTTTCTATTTAGACATAGACATTTACAATAATTACATTTTGATTCAAACATAAGCCTTTCCATATGCATAAAACACATTCAAATCCATCATTAATTTATAATGAGCCTTATAAAATGGAATAAATTTATTATTAATCCCACCAAACCAATGTAAATCCATCATTTAATTTCTCAACATTTTCCTTGGTCCTTTTATAATTTTTTATTCAGGATGACTATCAATTTTATGCCCACTAAATGCCACATAACACATTCTTATTGGTACAGAGATTAAGGGTTTATGACTTGGTGATGGGAAAATTCTCATCAAAATTAATCTTGAAGGAATGATAATTTCTTCTAGGTCCCACATGGTAACCCCTCATCAAGTTGGATCTTTGGTTTGGGCATGTGGGATGATGCTATGTGGTATCCTCCCGATAAGCCAAACTTTTGAGCTCATTGCTTAAATTAGTTTAATCTCTATTTTCCTAGGATATTAGGAAATCACCACATGGTGGACTCTTAGAACCTTGGGGACATGATATTATTAGCTCATTTAGGGCTTATTATTAATCTAAGTTGTCAGGCTCCTAGGAAATCACCATGTGGAAACCTCTCAAGACCTCAGAGGCTCCAAGATTTTAAACTATTTACAGAGTATTCATGGTCCTAGGCTCTTAATAAATCACCACATGGTGAATTACTAGGTCATTAGGGCCTATAAACTATTAAAGTTGTGATTAATTACTCATCGGCCCAAGTTACCAAGATCATGCCACGTGATGCGATCTCAGGGCCTTATAGGGAAAATTTAACAAGTATTTTTTTGGACTTATAAAATTTATAATCTATTCCAAAATTTTTAAAATATTATATATCAACACATGGAAAGGTATATGTGGAATTAAAAGACTCATGGCCTAGATTTGGAACAAATAAAAATAGTTAAGGCATCAAGCTTGGATTTTAAAGATATGGTCGACTTGAATCAACTAGCTTAAACATAGAATATTTTAAGCTTTCTCAAATAAACTCAATAAATTTAGAGCTTACCAGAGCTCTTGACTTGGGTGACTCGAGAAACTTAGGATCAATGTATTTGATCTCAATGTATAAGGGCTCAGTCGAGCTGAGTTCCACATAACTTAGAAATCAAGTCTACCAAAAAATGCTAAAGATAGATGGGATATTCAAATGATAAAATAAACCAAGACATAATACATAAAAATTGATTATCCTAAGCTTGCAATTGAAAATCTCTTAACTCAAGATTTAGCCATGAACCCTATAGTAAGCACATACACTTATTAGATTTAACCATTCACAAAGATGTAAAAGCCCACTCCCAAGAAAATTCTCAAACGTGAAAGGTCCCTTAGACCAGATGTATCAATATTTAGATCAACCAAGAAAAAGGGGGTCCCCATTTTATCTCTCCCACTTTAACCGAATGGGGTCATTTTCACCTCCCAAACTTTCTTTTTTCTAGTAAATTGATCTAAATTATTGGAAGACTACGTATATGACAATATTAAAAAAATGTATTCAAAGTCACATATAAATAAACAAGTGTTACAAGTCATTTCACACATAAGAATTATCATTACACAATAAGCATTCCATTGGACATAAAAACCATCCCATTGGACATAAGCTTCTAAATCTAATTTATTTTCTTTAAACTTTAAGAAAAAATCAAGTATTGAAAGTACATATTATTAAATATTTGGATAGGGTCCAAAATCATGTTAGCTACCATAAGGAAAACACCTAAAATACATGCATAAGTAAATATATGAAAAATTAAAAATAAGATAACATGGATTTATCCAAGTAGCATAGCTACCTCTTTCAAATAATAAAAATGACCTTAATCTTCTAGTATAGAAGTAATTCTCATCCACTATGTGACTCACCCACTAGCCATTTATGTTATTATATAGATAAAAGAGGAGGAAATGTTTATCATTAAGGTTTTTGAGAGTAGTTATGAATAAAATAATACAAAATTATTATTAACAAAAGTCAATCAAGTATTTACTTAATTGATATTATTATCTAATAATAAGTTGTGGATAAGTATCCACCAATTAGTGCCTAGACAAAAATTATAAATAAATATTACAAGAGCATATTAAAATCATTGAACAATGATTAAGTAATTAAATACATTAACATCCCTCTTAGGATGCACTTCAATGAAGGGAAGGGAATATGAATCAATGAAATATCCCCCTTGATGAAACCTTCCTTCACTCTCAAAATTTGTTTGAGTTGAAAAATAGGGCCTCAAGCAAGGGTTTTATGAATATGTATACAAAATGATCATCTATTAGATAAAACCTAAGATTTATGACATTTGTATGCAAAGGGAAATGTAAATGATCTATAAATCAATCCTATCTCGAAGAAGATAAATCCTACTTACAATTTTGATTATTGATACAATAGATATTTGGGGTCATGAGCAATATGGATCCACTAGACCTATCCAATGGATCTCTTACCACAATAATATCACTAGGGAGGGTTATAAAGCCTTTAATCAAACAAAACTATGTAATAACCCTGACTAGGTCCTATGTTTTCATATTCACTAAATGTAATGATAATTAAAGTACAATCTAATCTAGTGTTCACCAAATCTTGTGGCACAAAGTGAGGGTAATAAACATGAAAAATAAACATGCATAAAACATATATAATCACATAAATGTATATAAAATCCTATTTCATGGGAAATAAGTACAAATTATAATCTATCTACTCTTACAAAGGAGGAATAAAGTTAGTAATACTTACCTTTGAAGAGGAACCTGCTAAGCCTCAATATCTCCCTTGGCCAAGGCGCTTTGAAAAAGGTTGTTCTGGTAAGTAAGGATGACAAGGATAAGTTAGATCTAGGCAAAAAAACCTATCTATGCATCCAAAATACTTCTCCATAAGATAAGACCTATATCTCCAAAGAAAGTATGAAACCCTAAGCTATGATCCTCAAGTAGAATGGTGGATAAGTAGATGCATAATATATATCTCTTCTTATTCTCTTCCTTAATAAATGATGATTTGTTTTTGAAAGTTTAGCCAATAGGGTCAGCGTAATTGAATCTATATCATTATTGACAAAAAAAATTAGGTCTTAGTCTAGGTCAGCTAGGGGCCAACCTATACCCTAAATGAGTTTTGTCAATTAGAGTATATAGTCAATGGGGATGAAATTATATTGCAAATCATAAAAAAGGATTTTAAGCTAGGGAAGGGATAATGAAGGTAAAAAATGACTAGAAGAGGGTACAAAATAGGAGGCAAAGATCAGGGGAATGTTTTTTGTAAAAGGTTTTGTGGATAACAAGTGGTAGTATAGGGATAATAATCCTATGAAATACCAATGATCTACCCACCCCTTTCTTAGTGCACCCCTTAAGGTGTGCATTCATAGAGATTGAGACTCAATGAGTTCTATCAAGAGAAAAAGTATCAATAATTTATAAAGTTTCAAAATATTATGTGTATACATATTCCCCTCTCGACGCTCATCACATGTCACTTAGGTGCAACACGGGATGGTGCTTTGGGAAAAGAACATAAAAATACACAATGCTAAATTTGAATAAATTATAGTAAGGAGAAAATAAGATAAATTAAAGGACATAATTAAAAACATGTACCTTTACTTACCTTAGTGTTATAGATAAATAAGGAGATGTAAGAAATGTGCAGGTGTCTAATGTAGAAAATAGTTAATGAAATTGTAGAAAATAAAAAACAAGAGCAAAAAAATGAATTTTTTGCAACATATACATATATAATAGGGTAAAATATTCTCTATGATATTAGGATTCCATAACATTTTATGGTTCAAAAAACCATCTAGTAGAAACAAATATATGATCAAAATATAGAATTTGGTGGTAAATATTTGATAGATAAATTTTTTTGAATAATAAATATAAATAGGGTGAAAAAGGATTCATTTGTTATTTTTATTATTCTAGGAAAATAGAGCTCTAAGAGACCTAGTTTGAGACTAGAGAGCCATCATGGTGAGGAGATGACAACTAATATGGGGAAGATGCATAATGGCTACAAAGAGTGCATCGCAGGTAAGAAATTGTGAATTTCATTTTTTTGAATATTTTAATTTGAAATTAAAATAAATATATAAAATTGAGTGGTAGGCAAAATTTAGGCACTGGAATGAACCCTAAGAAATTTTTAGATAAACTAGGCATAGAACAGGGTATTAGATAGGAAGAAGTTAAACCAATAAATGCCTAAGGCATTTATGGTAAATGGTCAAAAAGTCACTACTATGGAAGAATAGAGTCAGCCTAGTTGACTAAGTTCATATGCTGAGCCAAAAAGATAGGGCTAACTATATAATAATGGGCCAATTTATTATTCTAATAGGTGGCTAACTGCATAACAAGGGGATGACTTAATTGGTAGGGTGACAAGTCTACTTTTATATGATAGGGGTGACTTAGTTTGTTGGATAGGGCTGATATAGTGTCACAAAAATAAGTTCAATTGTGTATGACATGGTTGATATAATATTTTGAAGCAGGAAGATAGATGATTTAGTATTGAATGGGTTGATCTATTTGGAAAGGGAAATGGTGATTTAGTATCACATATAAGATACAAGATAATTTAGTATTAAATGGGATAATTCTATAGGAAAATTTAGGAACATGCGAAACTAAATCAAACAAACTAATTTAGGTAGTTAATTTGTGAATTTATAAAACTGTATTTAGTTTATTTATGACATGGAGATATGATACATCCTTTATTATTTGATAGTTTATAGAGACATTAGAGGTATTGGAACTTAATAAATTTATCATGGCTATCATATCTTTTGTATCGATTGAATGGTGTGGATAGAACATGATTGGTCACACTAGGCTTTGGATGTATCACGGAGATGAGGTAAATCTTGCTTAGTGTTAATCTTGTTGTCATGCTCCTTAGAGAGTGAGAACGGTTGACTAACACTTTATTATGGGTGGTGGATGGGGATAATATTGAGGTGGGTATCATAATGGAAGATGTCCATGCATTATTGGGATGGCAGATAGGAGTGACACTAGTGATCACTGGGATATCAAATGATCTAGAGGAGAGGCGAGCACTAGCCTAGTAGGTGATGTGATTAGATAAGATATACCCTAGATTGAGGGTGAGTTTATTTAATGTATATATTGTAGAGATTCTAAAAATTTAGAAGGCCATAATAGGACTTGTGAAAACATGAGTACTGTGTCATAAGTCAGATGGTAAGGTACCACTATACATGATAGCCTTGTGTTAGTCTATCTTAGATCAAGGAACCCTCTATGATTTTGGGGCTATCATTTAGATCTAGCTCATGCATGATATATATGGGATGATTTTTAGAGGGTAAAAGAACATGAGGCCTATTGTTTTATTAAGTGCCTAGATATATGAGAGGTTCCCCATGTATCAACCAGTTGGGTTTCCCCATATGGTTAATGATAGGTTAAATCAAGTCATACAATAGAGGTAGGACCATGTATCTTAGGATAGGCCCCATGTGTAATAATTTTAGACTATCACAAGAGGGGAGATCATGTGGAATCCATACACACACATCACTACTATATGGCCTAGTTGGTTGACCATTGCTATAGGGTTAACACTAGTGAAAATCATAAACCACTACACCTCATGGGTAGAGATACATCTAGTGGCACACTAGCTAAGACAATTTATATTCCCACATCTAGTGACACCTCTAGTAGTACCTACTTATTGGGATTGACATGATAGCATGCCAATGGGGAGAAGAGGAGGAGAACCAATGAAGATACATGTGATCTAGCCATGACATATTATACCATGGACTAGTTGAGCATGACAGTAGGTAGAAGTGGGAGGAGATGATATGGATGTGGATGTAGGCCCATAAAAAGCACCAAAATAGGTATCAAAACAATAATAATGATGACCATGGCCACATAGCAGATGGAAGAACCACTAATGAGAGTAGGTGTAAATGAGAGCTACAACACAAGAGGACACAATAACCACTCTAGGACATAACTAGTCCATAGAGGCACCTCTAAGGAGAGGACCATGATAAGCTCAAGTGGTGAATCCTAGATTTGGACTAGTGTGGAGGTGACCTATAGAGGAGGCACTTGATGGATGAACAAATGGAGAGATTATGATTGATGGTGAGTAGATGGGGAGATGGTAATTAGTGATACTAGTACTGGTGAGAAATGTTGTAATTTTGATTTAAGTTTTGATATAGGATAGTAGTTACATTTGATTATAATAAATAGATAGATTTTGAGATATATATGTGATCTAATGTCTATCTGGTTTTGGGTTTTGTAGATCCTATGATGGAGGAGATTATATGGGGATCTTTAGTTATATCTATATACCATGACATTTTAGATTGGGTGTTAAGTCAATATGACCCTAACATGATGGATGATCTTGTGGAACCATATGCCCTAGCATAGGTAGGCTAGTTTATATTAGTGGGGGAGATCACAAGGTAGTTATAGGCACATGAGGATGGATTGAAACCACTGACATGGGTGGGAGAGGGAGAAGCATAGGCTTGGTAGGCTTTAGCTCAAGAGAAAATGGTGCACATGGCTACCATGATCCAACTCAGATGGGTGTAAGGCTAGGTGGTTAATCTATAGGTACAAGTAGCAAGTTTGAGATCCTCGACTGCCTCATTACAATATACCATCCATAAGGGATAGTCCCAAACATATAAGGGTATCATGGTTAGGCCACAAAATAGGCATGACGGGGACCATCCTTAGAGTTAGAGATATTTTGTATTTTATACTTTTTATTGTATAAAACACATGATATATATATATATATATATATATATATATATATATATATATATTGGTAGTTGGATTTGATTTCATGAGTTGTACTTGGTTGTGGATGTTGATACATAGATAACTTTCATTCTAGCACATGTATTTTAAGTTTTTTTTTTATATGCTATGGTAAATATAAGTTGATTGTTTTATTTTATATCATTATGTGATACACATGCATGGTTAAAATAAAAAAGGAAAAAATGACTTGAAAAAATATAAGCAATAAAAAACAAATGCACTACACACTATATCATGATGGAAAATGTGTAATAACAAAAGATGATTAAATATAATAAATCAAAGATGATGAAAAGAGATAAAAAATGTTTTTAAACCATAGAATTTTTTTTCACCAAGTTAAAACAAATAAAATCACACTATATCACATTGGGAAGTATGAAAATAATATAATAAAATGGAGGGAACATGAAAACCAAATGGTATAAAAACTAAATGATTAAGTCCATCAATCATATTAAATCATGTTGGGAAGTATAAAAGAGAAAAAAAATTGGAAAAATGAATTTAAATTGATCACACTAATTTAAGTTGTGAAATATGAAAAATTTAAGAAAATGGTTGTAAGCATACATGAAATAAAAAAAATAAGAAGATAAAAGTGAAAGATCAATGCAGTAAGCATAAAAAATACTATATCAATATGGGAAGCATATCAATGACATGTAATTCATAATCAATCACTACTTATCTCAAATTTAGCACATGTAATTTCATTGTGACTTGGGGTATTGGAATATTTTGTGAGGAAGGCCTGGTCCTATTCATGGTATTATAGTGCAACTCAAAAAGGAAACACCAATGAGGTGGAAATAACTATGGGAATGATTTTAATGTGGTAATTTGTGAGGACGGCCTAGTCCTACCCATGGTCTTACAATATAACTCACAAATGGGATCCCTAGGGGGATGATTAGTTAATAAAAAATTATTTATCAAGGGGAAATATTAGAAATGTTATAAATGAAGAAGGAATGTAAAAATTAGAACAAAGGCATTTATGAGGAGATCTTAGGAAACATGAGGCACACTAAGGACACAGAAAAGACACTAAGTGGCTAGTGACCATCAAAATACAAAGGATACATATTCATAAGAAGCAAAAAGATATATATGTAAATACGTGAGATACTAAAATTGAGTCATGTTGGTTGTATGAATAAGAAAATAAAAATGGACCTACCTCCCCATAAATTGTTCCCTATTCCTTAGGACCCATTACAGAGCTATTAGTCTACTATAAAGATTGGGTACTTTTATGAGAAAGTAGGTAGCACTAAGAGATTTTTTATTCTCCTTTTCTAATCTAATGGCTTAATATACCCAAATAGACCTTGAATATATCATGAGGAGACCTTTGGAGTTTTATCTTTAATTATAAAAATGGAGATGTGCTTTGAATCATGTCTTTTAGTATGATTTGACTTTTAAATTTTAAATGTTGCCTCTTGTATCAATGGATTTTGTTTAAATGATTTGGATTTTAAATTTGTATGGATCTAAATATTAATCCTCTATATGGATTTGTAATAACCAAAATGAGAGATAAAAGTGATACACATGAATGAGCTTTAGAATTTGGCTAAAGGAAGTTAAGTGTTCAAAGACATGACTGACTAAAACACTTAGGCTTGTCTATGAACTAGTATATTGTCTCAAGTTTCAACCATGTGTATGCTTAGTTTATGAAAGGAAATAAGGGAATAAAGGGATTTATATAGTGTATTTATAAGATAGATAATTACAAAAAGATGACTTGTTTGCTAATTGATCAAATGGTAAAGAAGGATTACTAAGGGGAGCTAGGTTATATAACCAAGTCAAAATAATTTTCCATGTTGGATGAGATAAGGGAGTAAATAATCATGAGAAAATAAAAAGACATCCATAGAAAATAAATGAAATCCTAAATATAAGCATGTAAAAATAATCAATAAGAATGAAAATGAAAAAAATGAAAACATATACGAAACATAATGTGAATAAAAATATCAATATAAGATAGATAGATGAAGAAAATTTTGACATAGAGTCAAATGATATAAGATATAAATAAAAGAGGATCATAAGTCCAATCTAAAATCATAATGAATATGAAAATAAAGGAACACCACATTTTTTTTGGAAACATTGATAAATCTATGCATAAATATTATCCATAACATCTGATATGTCTCTATGAAGTTGGACTCTAATTGTAGAGAGAGTCTCAACGATCCTTAGGCAAAGTTGTTAAAAGACTTCTCATTGAATCTCCTCTATAAAAACGTAGTATAACTAGAGGATCATGCTCATTAAGTCCCTCATGCATAGAATACTCAAGAAGGGGAATGAATACTACAGTGGTAGCTACAAGACAAAGAGGGGGTACCACTGGTGGAGAAGGGACCATGGGCGGGGGAGAAGATGTAGGTGGCATATGAGCCATAGGTGAATAAGGAGGAACCATAGGTGGAGAGGGATACACATGTGAATAAGGGGGATCCTTATTATGTGGATAGCCTATGGGAGGGGGGAAAAGGGCACATGAATGGTCATGAGGTGATCATGAAGATACTGTTGGAGGATGTAGTAATGATCAGTGTGATGGGTAATGCACTAGTGAAAAAGACAATATACCTCTCTGTATTTGGTATATACTCAAGTAATAATTTTTGGGAAGGTATAACTTTATCTTTGAGATGAGGAAGGGTAGGGAGTAAGGTGATAATATATTATCTAATATTTCAATAATGGGTGGAGGAATGATTATCTATGCTATGGAAGGAACATATACATTTGCTAGTAGAATTTGTGGGTCTACTATGGAAGGTGTAGAAATTAGAACTAGGGAAGGCTAGTATAACTGGTAGTTTCTAGTCTAATTAATAAAAAATCTATGCATATCATAGTAAAGGTGATTGGTCTATTGAGTGGCCAAGGGATCAATCTATAGTAAAGGAAGAAGGTCATCATTGAGGGGAGGTAGGGATGGTGGAGAGACTAGGCTGGGTTTGCTAAAGAAGAAATATGATTAGATACAAGATGAGGCTCAACTAAGGGTAGAGTGAGAGTAGGATCTAGACTAGGATCAGATGAGGGAGAAGTAGGATGCATAGAGGGATTAAGGGAAGTATTAAGAATTTTAGGGGGAAGTAGGCTAAATGGATCCTAGAATCTAGAAAAATGATAGGGACTTATCATAACATGATCTATAAGCATGATCCTAAGAGGGTCTATGGAAACTAGAGGTGTGCCATGAAAATGTTCCATCTCTTCATTGTGAATAAGAGGAATAATTATAGAATTAATAACTATATAAGATGGAATACAATAATAAGAATGAAAATACTGAAATAAAGAAGAAAAATAACAAAGGATCTTAACATCTCTAGCCTAAACAAGATCTCCTAGAAGTGGATCATCTAAAGTATAAATATCATCATAATCAAGTGTATAAATGTAGATAGTGTAGGTAGGTATGATATTTTCATCATAAGTTGCATGATGAATAGAATTTTGATTCTTGGTTAAGACTAAGGGTATATCATTAATAGGTGATTGATGGGAATATGGCTTCAAGGATGGTAGAAGTTGAGAAATGAGATGAGGAGAGATATTTGAATTGTTGATCTTGAGGTTGATATCTTTTGGCTCATAGTCATTAGAGTCTAAGAGTTAAGTGGTATGTTCTAGATGAGTTTGGGGTGACCATGATGACCTCAAGTAGACTTGATGGGAAAATTGAAACATTGAGATTACTAAAATGGAACACTTGGCAAGGGTTGGAATTTTGAATACACTATATTCTTAGAATTATTCAAAATTACAAGGGTTGGTGTCTCCTTAAATCCTATAGATAAAGCCATTATGGTGAAACTTGACACATTGATAGGTAGAAAAGGTGACAATCCTCATGCAATGAGTCCAAAGCCCACAAAGTAATATATTATAGGGAAGGGGAAAGTTAAATATCATAACCTACACTAGAATAGTGATAGGTAGGGTAGTAATAGGGATCCATACGCAACCTAAACTAGGAATTTGCCTTTGATTATAACATTAACACATGTTGTATGTGGATTTAAAGGGAAGCAATCCAAATACCTGAACCCTAATCAATCGAAGCATGCTTGACTTGGATATCACTGATTTGAATGCTTATAAAGAGTGGAGAATCATCCACATGAATTAGAATATCATCTGGGATCATGGAAGCATAGGAAATTTAAGAAAAAGATAAGTTTCTATTATTTCATCAACATGTATAGACATCTCTTCACATTGTTTTAAGATACTATCTTTTAACCCATATAAGGTATCTTCACACCCTATGAGAGGAGGACAAGGGATGTTTATTTTGAATAATAGTTGCATCAAGAAATTGTAATGATGTATATAAGTTTAAATGTGTTTAAGAAAGGGTATTTGAGATGGGATATTAGTAAGTTCCATGATAGGGTCCCATCAATCATAACCCATGAGTGGACTATTAGAGATAGGTGCATAATGTTGGAGGAGATCCTAAGAAAGAGGAGTAGAAGTAAATTCAAACTTGTGTTTATAAGATGTGGTTGGTTTAGTTTGAGGAAAAATTTATTGAATATCATGAGATGATGGGATAGTTGATTTAGGTTTGTCTTGTGATTAATCTAAAGAGATGCTATTAGAAGGTTAAAGAATGTTGTCAATGGGTAAAGAGGTTGGGGTAATTGTATAAATAGTGTGAGAGGTATTATCCAATTGAGGTGTTGGAATTGGTTATTGAAAAGAGATAAGGTCCTCTTGCCCCCAATCTATTAGGTGATATGGGGAAGAATCTTGGATAACATGAAAAGTTTAGGATGTTTGGTGCATGTGTGTAGGATGAGAATCAATCAAATCAACTATCCTTTGCATATTAGTCATATTTACCAAATTTTATTTAGGTGTTTGGTCTATAAGACTTTCAATGTTGTTGGTGGAAAGATTAGGTTTGTCATTATTGTCTTGATGATTTAGAAGAGGGTATTTATATATGACCAGATGAGTATTTAGCCTAGTTTAGATCTTGATTTTTATTTCATGTTCCTTGAGCTTTGAACGCTATATAATAATATTGTTGGAATTTATTAATGAGGGAATCATGGTAAAAATTTAGACCAAGGATGAAATGCATATCTAAGTTACGTAATTGCCTACAAATCTCATGAGAGTGACCCCAAGTAGCATGAAAATAATTTTTTTAATTTGGATCATACCACAATTTCATAGGGTTGGTTGGGTCAAGATCTCATGGAAGAGGATTTATTGGATGATTTTGGGGATCCACTAAGGATAATGTTTTATGAACATTTATGTGTTTTATTTGAGAAAATTGAGGATTAACGGTTTGGGGGTCTGGGTCTGAGAGTCTGGGTTTGGTTAATGGTCTGTGGGTCTGTGCAGAGATATAGGGGAGTCAAATGGATAGAATGTCAAATGGATAGAAGGGTAGAGGAGGCCAATAGGGAGATAGGGAAATAAGGATTTGGGTCTGGTCTGGTCTGGGGATAGGAAGCGCTGAATCTAGTTCATAATACTTAGAAGCAAATGACTAGAAAACACAATGAAAACATAGACAATATACATACCTGTTCCTTGTTGAAGGTGTGCTACTGATCCCTGTACCTGTTGTTGATGTAGCTTGTGTGGAGACCCTATTGTTGATGGAGTTGCTAAAGGCAGAATTCCTATTACTACACCTAAGGGAGAGAGTAAGAGGCTTAGCTGAGAGATTGGTAGATTGATTGGTAGAGTGACGGATGGTCTAAGATTCCAGATTCTAAATTTTTGATTAGCTCTCAAGATTCAAAATTTTGTGATTAGCCTGGTGGTTAGCCCCAAAAAGAGGTTAAAAGTTGGTTTAAGTAAACTAACATCGGTGATCTCGTCGGCGTCGGCTGACAGTTGACCAACGTAGGTGGGTACAAAGTGAGTAAAAGGGCCATCAAGCCCATTCTCCATCCGTTAGGTGCATAATCTGTTGGAGAATTGTCGAAGGTTAGGCTAAATACGCATGAGAGTTGGTTAGGTGGTTGGAAAGGAGTAAGAATAGGTCTTGGGTGAGTCATAGGGTGGGAAATGGTCCAAGGCGAGGTGTCCTAGGCGAGGTGTCATGGGTGATGTGTTAAAGGAGGGGGGTTATTAATTCAAAATAAGTTTATTATTTTAAATTAGTAATTACATGGTTTAGGAATGGGTTAGGAATGGACCAAGGGGGAGGATGAACAAGGGTTAGACATGATTTCGGTGTCTACATTTGCCCCTTTTTGTCTTGTTGGTTGTTCTAGATGAACTGCAAGACAAAAATAGGAGTTGGTTGCCCCAAGTGTGGGATGATGTGGATTTCCTCAAGGTATGGATGAGGTATTCCCCCTCAAAGCGGGAGTCGAGGGAAGGGAACCTGATGTCAGGTGCCGATTTGACAAAAGGTGGATGAAAAGGATGAAGAGTGAGTGAAAATGCTGTAAAAAGTTGTGATTGTGTGTACACCACTTCACGAGATGGATAGGTCAAATGTCGTAGGTCGAGGGTCAAGGAGTGCCAAAATTGAAATAACTAGGCCCCAACATTAGTCGTAGCTGATCAAGTTATTCAATCTAAGTTGTAGCTCCAAATGGTCATCATGCTCTTGGTATCCCAAGCTCAAGAAGTACTCCTAAAAACACAAAAATGTCACAAGTAGTGCGGATCAACCGAGCCAACTCTAGAAGATCTTCCAGATGAAGCATCTGATGATGAAGAAGATGCTAACGCCTCCTTGTCCCACACTTTCAATGGCTTGATTAGCAAAAACTTGCGATAGTAGGTAGGGGCCGAATGGCTACGGCTTCACTATTTTCAC
Organism: Torreya grandis; assembly: GCA_037957365.1. Classification (NCBI taxonomy): domain Eukaryota; kingdom Viridiplantae; phylum Streptophyta; class Pinopsida; order Cupressales; family Taxaceae; genus Torreya; species Torreya grandis. Next base: position 416,188 of record JARHVA010005543.1, on the reverse strand, counting down.
TCAAAATATTACAAACTTATTACAATATCCTTGTTTCAATTTTTGATTCACAGGATCCTTCAAAAAGGGCAAGCGAAGAGCATACTCTTTTACAAGGCTACTAGATTTTCACACTAGAAATTTTTTTGATGATCTGTGTAGAGATGTATTATCCATTAAGGATACTGTAAATAATATACAGAAAAAGATAGATTCTATAGATTCAAAGATTGATAGCTTAGACGATAGTCTCAGTTGGCTATCCAAAGAAGACCAAAAGGCCGAATCCTCATCTAAACCTCTTTGTTTAGTATCTTTTGGTCCTGCTTTCAAAACCATCAAGAAATCACCAAGTCATTCCCTTATGCAATGCACCCATATCCATTTGCAGCCTTGGTACCTTAATATTGATGACCTGTTAAATCCTCTAGATGAAATCATCACCTGGTGCAATACCATGCGAGTTCTTGCTATACAGGCCCATCTTGACCAAGTAGGCAACACTTGCTTTGCAGTAAAATTTTTATGGGGAATTACTAGTCTTTGGTGGTAAGCTATCCCTGAAGCTCAGCAATACGAGCGTGTACATAATCAGCCAGATTCTCTAGCTGCACTATTTATATTATTGATTGATGAGTTTGCTCCGCCTGTCAGCAATAGAGAAATAGAATCCAAAAAATGGTTGCTAAAAATGGAGCTTTGTGATCTCAAACAATTTGATGATTTTTCTAAACAGTTCTGAAAGCTTGCATATGATAGCCACAGTTCTGCATCTACAGAAGTCAAGCTAAAATTCTTGCATGCTTTGCCATATAATTTAATTGATAGAGTCCTCTCTTATATTGATCTGAAAGGCCTCACGATCGAAGATCTTGCCCTCTCAGATGTTATTGACTTTGCCCAACAAAATATTATGACTTTAGTCTTTGAGACTAAGTCCATGCAGAAGCTAAGCAAGCACCAAGCATCTCAAATCGCTCTAGTTTTCCCTGAAATAGCCCCATTTGGCTGTAGACCTTATGTGCAACCTCATCGACATCAGAAGCAGTGTCGCCGACATATTTCCTATAAGCACTGCTCCTTTCCCAAGAAACATTCCTATGCACCTCCTCATCGTTTCCTCAAGAAATGACGCACTGCACGTCCTCCTTCTAAGTAGCCGATTTGCTACATCTATCGCAAACCCAGTCATATTGCTCCTAACTGCTCCTGTAAAAATCTCGCAATTAAAGCTAATTTTGCATCCAACGCAGTAGCGTGGTGGGATATAGTTGATGCCGATGAAGATCTTTATCTTCAAGAAGATATATATGAGCCAACTCTAGAAGATCTTCCAGATGAAGCATCTGATGATGAAGAAGATGCAGCAGCATTAGAATCTCTTGCAGATGAACTTGAGCAGCCAATGACAAACATGCAATGAGGATCACAACATTACAGACCACGTGAACACGACTGGTCTATTTTGTCCAATGAAGCATATGGACCCTGGTCACGCCATCATCATGAGGTACCTGAAAGACCAGAGAAGCCCAGAGGAAGAGGATATTCCAGAGGAGAATCATCCAAAGGGAGACATCCCTCTCAACCCAGACAACCGCCGACATTGCACAGACTCGATCATCCTCCTGTGCAATATCCAAGCTCAGTTAAGCCAAGCGACTCCTGGATCAAGAACAAGTTCACCAGTAGAGAGCCGCCTAAAGAAATTAGAGAGCCAATATGGGAACAGATCCTACCAGCTGAAGAACCTGTCCTAGCAGTAGACCCTCGGTGGGACGATGGCTATGAAGAGGATGAAGTCGGAAGTATGTTTTATTTTGACCAGGATTACTGTCAAGGTGAATGCAGTAATCTTTAAGAGGAAGTAGAACCTAAACCAGAAGAAGAAGTCTACTCTAAACCAGTAATAGTCCACGACCCAGGAAGACAGAAGTTGGTATGTACCAGCATCCCTTCTCTTGAACTATCTCAGCCTGCCTATCTTAACCATTTAATTAATGGCAGATTTGCCCAGTTTTTCACTTTAGAAATAAATGGCAGATTAGTAGATGGACAAGTAGACACTGGTTCTTCCCTTTCTTTTGCTAAACCTCAGCTCATCAGTGACTGGAAGACACTTGATGACAACCTTGCTTACAAGAGCATTGACATACAGGGGAATAGTTTCATATGTAAAAAGTATAAACATCAGCAACCCCTGTGAATCCAAAATAAAATCTTCCATTGTGATTTCTTTGCTTTAGAGAAGATGCCCATTGATATCCTCCTTGGAGGATCATTCATTGATAGATATGCACCCTATGGTGCTACTGCAAAAAGCATCATGTTCACCATAGAGAATGAAAGGCTTAGAATACCCAGGCTTATCTATGCTACAGAACAGCTTCCAAGTGCTATGACTCAAAGCCCTAACATAATCCCAGCCGAGATTCTAGAAATTGGAAAAAAGATCAAGTCCTCCATCTGCTCAGAAAATCCTCAGCAGTTTTGGTCTAAAGCTATGCCTGAAATGGAAATCAAGATACTTGAAGGCAAGCACATGAAGATTGGGAAAAGGATTTCCATACCGGCACAAGATTATGATGATATGGAATCACAGATCAAAGATCTGGAGAAAAATGGCTTTATTGAGAAATCAACCTCTCCATTCTGTTGTTACGCCTTTATGGTTAACAAACATTCAGAACAAAAAAGGGGTAAGAAAAGAATGGTCATTAATTATCGACCATTAAATGCTATCACAGAGCCATATCCATATCCTATACCTGATAAAAGCTATTTGCTAGAAAAGGTTGCAGCCTGTAAATATTTTTCACAGTTTGACTGTAAATCGGGTTTTTATCAGATAAGAGTCAAAGAAGAAGATAGAGCCAAGACAACCTTCAGCTGCCCTTTTGGCCACTTTCAATGGACTGTCATGCCTTTCGGCCTAATGAATGCGCCAGCATATTATCAGGCGCATATGGATAAAATTTTTGAAGGCACTTCTCATTTTTTGTGTGTATACATAGATGATATTCTTATTTTCAGCAATTCCTTAGAAGAACATGCTACTCATCTCTCCCAATTCTTTCAGCTGGCACAAGATGCAGGTATCGTCCTCTCAGAGACAAAAATTTAGTTATGCACAACTGAATGTAATTTCCTTGACATGGTGATCCGAGATTCAAAACTGTAAGTCCAGCCGCACATAAAAGATAAAGTCATCAGTTTTCCTGAATGTTTGGATAAACCCAAGCTTCAAGCATTTTTGGGTTTGTTAAATTACCTAAATAGTTTCTATCCCAACTCTAGTGAAGACAGGTATATTCTGCAACAACTTCTCCAGAAGAAGAAGGCTTTCAGATGGGAAGAACAACATGCAACAGCAGTTTAAAAGATTAAAGCAACTGTAGCAGCGCTACCCAAACTGCATGTTCCTAAATCCAAACAAATGAAAGTTTATACGGATGCCTCTGACCTCGCATGGGGAGGAGTACTTGTTTGTATAGTAGATAGTAAATAATTTGTGTGTGAGTTTGCCAGTGGTGTTTTTAGCTCCGATGTTTTAAAATGGATCTCCTCTGACAAAGAGATCTATGCTGTGAAAAAATGTTTAGAGAAGTTTATGCTAAAACTTCTGCATCTGCCACACTTTGTTGTTGTAACTGATTTTACTAGATTTTTGACCTTTCAAGAAAAGGATCATGGTTGAAAAGATGGTCGCGGGAAATATGTTAGGTGGCAAGCATTTTTCCATCAGTTTAATTTCTCAATGGAGCATATTGTAGGAACTAATAATGTTATCACAGATTGGCTCAGTCAGAATCCTCCAGCCACATTAATGCATCAGCCTGCACCTGGTTTCAATCTTACCAGGATAATAAACCAAGGATTTGATTCTATGAATGTTCTTGTCCAAGAACAAATCCTTAGAGAAGGGCTGCATCCCAGATTTACGAGGATCTCCTATGCAGCAGGACAAGACCTATAAATGTCTGCAGCAGTCACGCTTCAAGCAAACCATCGTCAAAACTCAGGAGTCATCACAATAGAAAGGCTTAACAGTGAATTCTTATACCATCAGTTCACTAAGCTATTAAAAGGACCACTATAGACGTGGCATATTCAGATCAGATCAGCATCCAATGAACACCTGTACCACTGGGTAGCTCAGCATGGCCCACACCGCATTCATGAAGAACAAAATCATGACCAAGACACGGTAGTGCATACAATAATTTGCCGACAGTTTGAGTGGGAATCTTATTTCCACTGCATGCCAAGACATGCACCATGTGAAGCGGGACCCCCAAATTGTCGACATTGGCATCTACAAAGCACTTTTCAAATAAGATGCCTTTTTCGTCCTATAACTCAAGATGACTTAGAAGATGAAGCGAAAGACATGTTGGGCCCACAACCCATGATTCATTCATCACCATCATCATCATGTGGATCCAATGCCTCAAATAGCATCTCACTGTAGCCATCTTTTGAGCTGTAAAGCATGATGGGATTGACACTGCCTTGCCAGCGAAGCAGGCAGGACCACCCAAATATTGCTATAAATTAGCCTCTCTACCTATGTATTATCATCAAAAAATTTTCTAGTGTGAAAATCTAGTAGCCTTGTAAAAGAGTATGCTCTTCACTTGCCCTTTTTGAAGGATCCTGTGAATCAGAAATTGAAACAAGGATATTGTAATAAGTTTGTAATATTTTGAGTGAAAATAGTGAAGCCATAGCCATTTGGCCCCTGCCTACTATCGTAGGTTTTTGCTAATCAAACCATTGAAAGTGTGGGACAAGGAGGTGTCTACTGACGATAAAAGAGAGGCGTCTACTGACGATAAAAGATTGGTATCAGAGCCTAGTTCTGAGTTCACTGTAAGTTGTAGATCAATTTTCCTATTTCGTGGATCGATCTTTTGTGTTCTCTGCTTTGAAAATTTCTTTGGGAAAGTTATTGCATCGAGTCACAAGCCATTATTATCAATTTGTCATAGGCCGTTTTATCTCTGCATCCCATATTCCCTGACCAAAAATTTCTCGCTTACCAGAACCCAAATCTCCCCACAATGGAATTCAGAAAAGCACCATCCACATCTACCGTAGAACTTATGAATGAATCTGAATTTGAAGGCATGTATGAACTTCCTCCATTTGTTCCAGATCAATTATCGATCTATCCCGATATTGATATTACTGAAGAAAATCTTGAGCAAGAAACTAGCCAGTTCAAACCTCCGGCTATTAAGGCTTCCAGTGTGTATAAAAATTCTGAATTAGTCAAGTCTAAGTTTTTGTATACTTCCACTTATCTATCATTTGTAAAACCAAGAATCAAGTCTGTAGAATTAACCCTCAGCTATAAACCTAAAAAAACCTATCAAACAAATTTACTCTCTTTGTTACCTGAGAAAGAGATCAATTATATCAGGTCATCAATATTAAGGTACCAAGGCTGCAAATGGATATGGGTGTGTTGCATAAGGGAATGACTTGGTGATTTCTTGATGGTTTTGAAAGCAAGACCAAAAGATACTAAACAAAGGGGTTTGGATGATGATTCGGCCTTTTGGTCTTCTTTGGATAGCCAACTGAGACTATCGTCTAAGCTATCAATCTTTGAATCTATAGAATCTATCTTTTTCTGAATATTATTTACAGTATCCTTAATGGATAAGACATCTCTACATAGATCATCAAAATTTTTAGAGAAATGAGAATTAAATCTAGATACATAATTTCTCTATTGAAACTCATTAGAGGGATTATCATATGCAGCTAAGAAGTACTGCATAGTTCCTGCTGGTTGTCTGTGGACACCTTTTGGTGGTGGCCATCTTCCACCTCTGTATAGAGTAACTGTATCTTCTATGTAGAACTCAAGACTGTCTTCTCTGGGAAGACTCATTAGTGTTGGTGGTAAATCATTGCCGGGATTTACCTCTTCATCATCAATTAGAATATGACCAGTCTTTACAGATCTACGAGATGAGGACGTAGATGGTCTGGAAGGAGAAAGACGAGAAGAATGCATGGACAAGGATCTGGGTAAAATATTTACAGATCTGCCATCACTTTAATGGACAGTGGCTTGACTTTTCATTCTGAGAGAGACATGTTTAAGCCAATCAAGTTTCCATTTAGATGGAACCTCAACTGCTTCAATATGTCCTTTCTGTAACTGGACTGTACCACTTAATCTTCTAGCATAAGGTAGATTTTCTAGGATTTTGGGGTGGTTTGTATTGGTCATACTATAAACAATGAAGATGTTAATGGAAGCATATTTAAATTCTCCAAACATATTAAGACCAAATAAAGATGTAAATAGACCCCAACAATCTAAAGATCCATGCTTGACTTCTTTACAACCTCTGTCACGGACTGCAACAGAAAGATTAGGACAAAACTCAAAACAAATAATATCATCATTAAGTCGACCAAGGCTAGACAATTGACAGGAATGTTTGAAACTAACTTGGCGATGATCACACAAAGCTAGATACAATACTGGCTTTATATTACTAGGAATCAAGGGTCTAATATGCACTCTGATTAAACCAAAATGAACAAATTTGACATCTTCATGTGACCTGATATAATTGATCTCTTTCTCAGGTAACAAAGATAGTAAATTTGTTTGATAGGTTTTCTTAGGTTTATAGCATAGGGTTAATTCTACAGACTTTATTCTTGGTTTTACAAATGATAGATAAGTGGAAGTATACAAAAACTTAGACTTGACTAATTCAGACTTTTTATACACACTGGAAGCCTTAATAGCTGGAGGTTTGAACTGGCTAGTTTCTTGCTCAAGATTTTCTTCAGTAATATCAATATCGGGACAGTCCGATAATTGATCTGGAACAAATGGAGGAAGCTCATACATGCCTTCAAATTCAAATTCATTCATAAGTTCTATAGTAGATGTCGATGGTGCTTTTCCAAATTCCATTGTGGGGAGATTTGGGTTCTGGTAAGCGAGAAATTTCTGGTCAGGGAATATGGGATGTAGAGATAAAACGACCTATGACAAATTGATAATAACGGCCTATGACTCGATGCAATAACTTTCCCAAAGAAATTTTCAAAGCAGAGAACACAAAAGATCGATCCACGAAATAGGAAAATTGATCTACAACTTACAGTGAACTCAGAACTAGGCTCTGATACCAATCTTTTATCGTCAGTAGACGCCTCCTTGTCCCACACTTTCAACGGCTTGATTAGCAAAAACCTGCGATAGTAGGCAGGGGCCGAATGGCTACGGCTTCACTATTTTCACTCAAAATATTACAAACTTATTACAATATCCTTGTTTCAATTTTTGATTCACAAGATCCTTCCAAAAGGGCAAGTGAAGAGCAACTCTTTTACAAGGCTACTAGATTTTCACACTAGAAATTTTTTTGATGATAATACATAGGCAGAGAGGCTAATTTATAGCAATATTTGGGTGGTCCTACCTACTTTGCTGGCAAAGCGGTGTCAATCCCATCATGCTTTACAGCTCAAAAGATGGCTACAGTGAGATGCTATTTGAGGCATTAGATCCACATGATGATGATGGTGATGAAGGAATCATGGGTTGTGGGCCTAACATGTCTTCCACTTTGTCTTCTAAGTCATCTTGAGTTATTCAATGAAACATGCATCTTATTTGAAAAGTGCTTTGTAGATGCCAGTGTCGACAATTTGGGGGTCCTGCTTCACATGGTGCATGTCTTGGCGTGCAGTGGAAATAAGATTCCCACTCAAGCTATCGGCGAATTATTGTATGCACTACCATGTCTTGGTCATGATTTTGTTCTTCATGAATGCGGTACGGGCCATGCTGAGCTACCCAACGTTATAGGTGTTCGTTGGATGCTGATCTGATCTGAATACACCACATCCATAGTGGTCATTTTAATAGCTCAGTGAACTAATGGTATAAGAATTCACTATTGAGCCTTTCTATTGTGATGACTCCTGGGTTTTGATGATGATTTGATTGAAGCGTCACAGCTGCAAACATATGCAGGTCTTGTCCTACTGCATAGGAGATCCTCGTAAATCTGGGGTGTAGGCCTTCTCTAAGGATTTGTTCTTGGACAAGAACATTCATAGAATCAAATCCTTGGTTTAATAACCTGGTAAGATTGAAACCAGGTACAGGCTGATGCATTAATGTGGCTGGAGGATTCCAACTGAGCCAATCTGCGATAACATTATTAATACCTATAATATGCTCCAATGAGAAATTAAACTGATGGAAAAATGCTTGCCACCAAACATATTTCCCGCGACCATCTTTCTGACCATGATCCTTTTCTTGAAAGGTTAGAAATCTAGTACAATTGATTACGACTACAAAATGTGGCAGATGTAGAAGTTTCAGCATAAACTTCTCTAAACATTTTTTCACAGCATAGATCTCTTTGTCAGAGGAGATCCATCTTAAAACATCGGAGCTAAAAACACCACTGGCAAACTCACACACAAATTATTTACTATCTACTATACAAACAAGTACTCCTCCCCATGCGAGGTCAGAGGCATCCGTATAAACTTTCATTTGTTTGGATTTAGGAACATGCAGTTTGGGTAGCGCTGCTACAGTTGCTTTAATCTTTTGAACTGCTGTTGCATGTTGTTCTTCCCATCTGAAAGCCTTCTTCTTCTGGAGAAGTTGTTGCAGAATATACCTGTCTTCACCAGAGTTGGGATAGAAACTATTTAGGTAATTTAACAAACCCAAAAATGCTTGAAGCTTGGGTTTATCCAAACATTCGAGAAAACTAATGACTTTATCTTTTATGTGCGACTGGACTTGCAGTTTTGTATCTCGGATCACCATGCCAAGGAAATTACATTCAGTTGTCCATAACTTAATTTTTGTCTCTGAGAGGATGATACCTGCATCTTGTGCTAGCTAAAAGAATTGGGAGAGATGAGTAGCATGTTCTTCTAAAGAATTGCTGAAAATAAGAATATCATCTATGTATACACACAAAAAATGAGAAGTGCCTTCAAAAATTTTATCCATATGCACCTGATAATATGCTGGCACATTCATTAGGCCGAAAGGCATGACAGTCCATTGAAAGTGGCCAAAAGGGCAGCTGAAGGCTGTCTTGGCTCTATCTTCTTCTTTGACTCTTATCTGATAAAAACCCGATTTGCAGTCAAACTGTGAGAAATATTTACAGGCTGTAACCTTTTCTAGCAAATAGCTTTTATTAGGTATAGGATATGGATATGGCTCTGTGATAGCATTTAATGGTCGATAATTAATGACCATCCTTTTCTTACCCCTTTTTTGTTCTGAATGTTTGTTCACCATAAAGGCGTAACAACAGAATGGAGAGGTTGATTTCTCAATAAAGCCATTTTTCTCTAGATCTTTGATCTATGATCTCATATCATCATAATCTTGTGCCGGTATGGGAATCCTTTTCCCAATCTTCATGTGCTTGCCTTCAAGTATCTTGATTTCCATTTCAGGCATAGCTTTAGACCAAAACTACTGAGGATTTTCTGAGCAGATAGAGGACTTGATCTTTTTTCCAATTTCTAGTATCTCAGCTGGGATTATGTTAGGGCTTTGAGTCATAGCACTTGGAAACTGTTCTGTAGCATAGATAAGCCTAGGTATTCTAAGCCTTTCATTCTCTATGGTGAACATGATGCTTTTTGCAGTAGCACCATAGGGTGCATATCTATCAATGAATGATCCTCCAAGGAGGATATCAATGGGCATCTTCTCTAAAGCAAAGAAATCACAATGGAAGATTTTATTTTAGATTTGCAGGGCTTGCTGATGTTTATACTTTTTACATATGAAACTATTCCCCTGTATGTCAATGCTCTTGTAAGCAAGGTTGTCATCAAGTGTCTTCCAGTCACTGATGAGCTGAGGTTTAGCAAAAGAAAGGGAAGCACCAGTGTCTACTTGTGCATCTACTAATCTGCCATTTATTTCTAAAGTGAAAAATTGGGCAAATTTGCCATTAATTAAATGGTTAAGATAGGCAAGCTGAGATAGTTCAAGAGAAGGGATGCTGGTACATACCAACTTCTGTCTTTCTAGGTCTTGGACTATTACTGGTTCAGAGTAGACTTCTTCTTCTGGTTCAGGTTCTGCTTCCTCTTGAAGATTACTACATTCACCTTGACAGTAATCCTGGTCGAAATAAAACATACTTCCGACTTCATCCTCTTCATAGCCATCGTCCCACCGAGGGTCTGCTGCTAGGACAAGTTCTTCAGCTGGTAGGATCTATTCCCATATTGGCTCTCTGATTTCTTTAGGTGGCTCTCTGCTGGTGAACTTGTTTTAGATCCAAGAGTCGCTTGGCTAAAATGAGCTTGGATATTACACAGGAGGATGATCAAGTCTGTGCAATGTTGGTGGTTGCTTGGGCTGAGAGGGTTGTCTCCCTCTGGATGATTCTCCTCTAGAATATCCTCTTCCTTTGGGCTTCTCTGGTCTTTCAGGTACCTCATGATGATGGCGTGACCAGGGTCCATATGCTTCATTGGACAAAATAGACCAGTCATGTTCTCGTGGTCTATAATGTCGTGATCCTCATTGCATGTTTGTCATTGGCTGCTCAAGTTCATCTACAAGAGATTCTAATGCTGCTGCATCTTTTTCATCATCAGATGCTTCATTTGGAAGATCTTCTAGAGTTGGCTCATATATATCTTCTTGAAGATAAAGATCTTCATCGGCATCGGCTTGCGATCCTATACTTGTGAAGGTCCAAAAATATGGTCTACAAACAATTTTGCTATCTATTCTTGAGGTAGCATGCGTGTAAACAAAACCAAGACAGAGTTGTCTCAAAAGTGGTCAGGGTATACGGAGATAGGCGTGATCTCCATGGTCGCTGGTCAGGTTGGGATATAAGTGATCTCAAATGTGCCCCATGAGGAGTCAGAAATGACTTCGACATTGGTAGGGTTGGTTGATTGGTCATGATGGAAGATGAGAGGTCATCGTCTTGAGAGAGATGAATGAGCAGATGGGTGGACAAAGGAATGGCTGAGCTAACCTCAGAAGACTAAGTGCTACCTACATAGCCCCTGTGGGAAGGGCCTCAGACCAATGTAGTTCAGACTAGTTGAGAAGATTGGTTTGGTCATGTGTCAAAATGATGAGGAGAAAAAGATGTTACAACCTTTTCCAAATGGTGTATTCTGTAACATTGGTTGAGGTTCTTCATCCCTAACAACTATCCATATTCGTGATGGATGTATGCTAAAGATGAATTGAGGTCTATTTATGCTTCAGCAAGTATTGGTTTATGCTTAACATAAATTGTGTCAGGTCGATAGTTTCCATGTGTATTGGTGTCCATAGAAACTATGTGAAAAGGACAATGATGATGTCACAATGGCATGATGTCAAGTTGTTGGTCTGAAAATGTTGAGGTTGATTTGGTTAGGTAGAAAAAAAGTTTGGTCGAACGTGACCAAAGTGTGAAAGATAAGTGAAAGATGGATTGCTCTTTCATTGACAAGGACTAGAATGAAGGCATGGATAGGGGTTGTTAGAACAAAAGCTCCATTTATGCATTGCGTCATTGACCAGTGCTATGTTAGAGAAGTAATCGAATCACTTGACATTAAGTCAGCTCGAAGTCCCTTGAGTATGTTGGGGTGATAAGTAGGATTATGATATGAGAGGATGGGGTAACCCTTTTATGGCAAGAAGAACCTTGCCCCTTTTATAGGTGACCCAAGAATGACTATAGGCATGTCCATGACTTTATAACTTGTGAGTCATTTTTTTTTGATGGTAGACTGATTGATGCGGGAAGTCCACATAGGGATGTTGTCTTGAGTGGTCATATATGTGAAGCTGATCGATGCGGGAAGCTTTAAAAAGAGTGATATCTATAGCAAGAGTTTAATCATAGCCATCCTTCAAGGGAGTGGTCTATACTTTGCTTTATATGTTTGATATGACTTTGGCCTAGCTGTCCTTCAAGGGAGCAGTCTAGTAATACAACAATTGTGTAGCTGTCCTTCAAGGGAGCAGTCTACATTTAAAGTTTAATGACCATTGATATGATAGGTATCAAATTTTTTGATATATGTTGACTGGAGTTTAGCCATGGATGAGCCTCTAGAGGTTTAAGGGTTCCCTTTTATTAGGACAAAGCATTACTGCTTGACAAAAAGGGTTGACGAATGTTGGAAATCAGAGTTGAAAGGAATAAGAATGACAATGATAGGGAGTTGCTCAAGGGACGAGCTCAAGTAAAATGTCAAGTGATGAATACTTGACTAATAGAAGAATGGTCAAAGATGCAAGGTATAAAAGGGGCTCAGGTTCTGATAAGTCCCTAGGCCATGCTAGTGTGTTATGATAAAAGGTCTGAGTCAATTAGGAGCAAACTTGCCCCATTTGCCTCTTCGAGATTGGTCACAATGATTGATGACGATTTGAAAAAGTGATAGGTGCTTGGTTGGTTGATGTTTGATGATTGAAGTTTGGTCAAGGTTTGGTTGATGTTTGGTTGATTGATGATTGGACTATGTGTGGTCAAGGTCTGCTCGAGGTTACGATAGAAAGGTTGATTAATGGTTGGTCGAGACTTGGTTGAGGTTTGGTCGAATGTCTGGTCAAAGCTGGTTGAATGTTTGGTCAAAGGTTTGGTTGAATGTTTGGTCGAGGTCAGGATAAGGTTGGATTCCCCCAGTCTCTTAGGGAGAATGTTGGATAGATTGGTCAAGGTCAGTTGAGGCTTAGTGGTCAGATGGACTGTGTTGATGTTGAATAATGGGGTCAAAGGCGGCAAAGGGACCATAGTCTAGTGTGGAGATCCTGATTTAGGTGATGAGGTTTGAGAAGCATGGGTCGGTGTTGATGATTTGTCGAAGAGGTGGTTAAGAGGGTCCTTGATGAGAAGAGAATCCCTTTTTCGTTGTTGACGAATGACAACTTTAAGAGCATAATAATGCTCAGTGTCATGTCCCAGAGTGTGATGATAGTGGCAAAATTTAGAGTTGTTGAACCAAGATGGTCTTGATCTGAGAGTTGATGAATGGGGTGGTGTTGAAGGCTTGTTGCTAACATGGTCGAGAAGAAAGGTGTCATTCCCCAGACATTGGCAAATGGCAACTTTGAGGGCACAACAATGCTCAGTGTCGTGCCCAGGTGTGCGATGATATGCACACATCTGAGTGTCGTCGAACCAGGGTGGTTTTGGTCTGAGAGATTGATATGGTTTAAGAGGCGGGAGATTGATGTGAGAGGACTGCAACAATTGCCGTAACAACAAGGCATAAGAACATATTAATGGGTCTGGATGTTTTGTTACAGTGGGGGTTGATGACTTTGGTTTGAGAGGCATAGGTCGATGGTTTGGAGGAGATATATGTCTGAGGGGTTGAGGGAGTAATGGAGGTGACTTGCCTCTATGAATTATGGGAGTAGGAAGAACTCCTATTAAAGTGGATGGATGCAGGCCCAAGATTGAAGGTAATGAGGAAGGTGGGGTAGGAGTTCTCTGATGTGGTCTAGTGGCCTTCTTTGGTTTGGGTTGAGATCCACTTTTGTACGAGGTAAAGTTAGATGCAAGTTTGAGTTTAGATATGGATGGAGGTGAGTGAGATGTAGCAATCTCAGGCAAAAGGCAAGAGAAAACCGTGACTGGGTCTTCCTCAGTCGAAATGGGTGAAGAGACTAGTTTTTCTCCTGGTGGAGAAGAAATAAGAGAGTGCAGCTCCTCAAGAGGGTAGAAGGTAGGGATGATGGTGCCTTCTATTTGTGCTTGAGGAGTAGGCAAGGTAGGGTCTTTGGATGAAGGTAGGGCTAAGGGCGTTGGCATGGTCAAGGTGTCCTCCAGTATAAGAGAGGTAGATGGAGGACTAATAGGAGACTTTCAGGCAAGATAGTGTTGATTGTGTGAATATTATGGTCTTGGGGGTCATTGGTTATGGTTTAGACATTGTTTTGAGTAGGTGGATGGTTTGGAAATGGTTGTTTGAAGATGTCGATGTGTTGGTTGGGAGGCGCATTCAGGTTATCTAAAATAAGATCCCCCTTGTCGATCATGTCTTGGATGATGTTCTTGAAAGTTTGGCAATTATCGATGTCATGGCCGTGGATGCAGTGAGAGTGATAGAAGTCAGCCTCCCTATACCATGTAGGGATGGCTTTTGAAGGGTTAAATTGAGGTGGTCAGATTGGAGGGAGATTGAGGACCCCCTGCTTGACATGTTTTTCCAAAATGAAAGCGTATGATTCTCTAAGTAGAGTGTATGAACGCTGGATGTACCATTGTTGGAATTGTTTGGTGATGCTTGGAGATGTAGAAGGTTGAGAGTAATTAGTTGTCATCGAGGATGGTGATCTAATGACCACAGTGTTGGCCACTCTTTTAGGTTTGGAGTTGGCAGAAGAAGAAGGTTTGGAAGAAGAAGGGTCATAAGTTTTTGCGTTGGTATTATGCAATTGGACCTTATCCTCTTCAATGGCACGGAGTTCAAGCTTTCGAGCCATGGTGAAAGCTTCATCGAAAGTGCAGAATGTCTAAATCTGTAAGGTAGAAGAGATGTGTCTGGCACATGCTCGAGAAAAGAGCTCAATGAACTCAGGTTGAGGCAAGGGGAAGGAGAGCTAGTTAATCAAGCCTCTCCAACGAGCGACAAAATCGACTATTGATTCATCGTCGAATTGCCTGATGGAGTAGAGGTCTGTGATTGAGACTTGTTTGGTGATGTTGATAGAAAAATGGTCGAGAAATAATTAGGCAAGTTGAATGAATAAAAAGATAAAATGTCTGGCAAGAGAGCTATACCAGTCAAGGGCAGGGCCAGCAAGCGATAAGGGGAATGTGCATAAAAGTAACGCATCATCATGTGCTATAAGATAATAGGCATGTCTGAATGCCTATAGATGTTGTTGCGGGTCTTCCTTACTCTAGAAGTGAGTGAATTTAGGAAGCTCCCACTAGTTGGGGTATGGTCGAATAGGGACAAAGGGATGAATGGGCTTGTTGCAAATTTTCTCATACGAGAGAGCATTGCGTGAACCAGAGATAGAGGTCTCGAGACTGGACATTTTATCCATCAGAATTTTGATGATGTCTACTGATGGATTGGTGGATGAGGTGCCCCCTAGGTTGTAGGGTGCTTAAAAGAGGCTAGAGGAGGCATACAACATAGTCGGTTGCACTTGTGGGGGTGCAACGTATGTATAACTAGTCATAGGGACATAAGTGAAGGCCAAAAGTGGTTGAGTCATGAAAGTAGAAGGCATAAGTTGACTGGATACTGCTAAAGGTGGTTGTGTGATGGTACTAGTAGAAAGGGAGGTAGACACTCCTACATTTATGGGCACAAGAGTGTGAGGGGTCGAGACAATCAAGTTCTGGTATGATGTAGAACTTGGTTGAATTGCATGTGGTTGAGTGGGTAATGGAACCCCGATGGAGGTCAATCTAAAAATAGATGGGGAGGCCAAACTTTGCGTATTGGCCATGGTCTAGTTAATGGTTGAGGCAAAAGGCTGGGTCATAAAAGGTTGGGTAGCGAATGGTGTCGATATCATCACCACTTCACCTGAAAGGTCTCACGTTGGGTTTCTCACGAGATAGTTTTGGAGGGCTATGACGTTGAGGTCCAAGAATCTTTCGAAATCTTGGTCCCCTTTAGGGATGATGGGAGTTTGAGTCGGGGTCGGTCCTGTAGGAGTTCTTTCAGTCTCTGAGTGGAACTCCATTATAGGACTGGTTAGAGACAGGGGAGCGTGGTCAAGAAGAGCCTTGGTGTGATTGTGCATCAAAACCATTCAAGGCAAGAGGGGGGCCAGGTTCTAGAAACTATGGTTTTTTAGTTTCAAAAACTTAGAATGGGGTTTTGGTAGAAAAAGGGGTTGGGTTTTAAGTTGCTATTTTTTTAAAAAAGGACTATGACAGTGACCGACGTCAGTGGAAGAACTGATGTCAGTGATAAAATATGGCCGACATCGGTTAGATAACTAATGCCAGTGGAGAAGGTGGCCGACGTCGGTGGTAAAGCCGATGCCAGTGACTGTGGTTTCTAGAAACTCAAAAAATTTGAAGATTTTTGGAAAAAAGGAAGAAGAACATCCTCACTAGCTCAAAAAACTAGATAGGAACAGAAAAATAGAGATGGAGATAGAGAGGCCCTAAGCGTTAAATCCTAAGAATCAACTTTTTAGAATCCTGTGGCTTATGCCTTAAAAGTGATGTTTGGGAGGTTGGCTGTTAGAGGGTTCCTAGAAGATGTAGTCTATGGATGATTTTAGGTTTTGTTTAGGCACTCAAAAAGTCTGGGTTAGGTTTTGTACATGGCTTGGTGCTAAGGAGCAAGCTCCCCTCACTTCACGAGTCCAGTAATAAGCTGGTCTTGCTTAGCCAAAATATACTTTCCCTAGAGATTAAACTCTGCCAGAGAACAGACTGGGCTTTCCCCTTGGTGATGAAATCCAAGTAGGATCACTGGGATGGGTAAGGTATCTGCTAGGGGATGAAATCCTAGTTGGGCCTTGTCTCAGGTAAGTTTAGATGTTTGATTTAGTGTAAGTGGTTCGGTTGTGTAACATCAAGTGATCTATGATTAATTCAATATGCGGTTTGTTAATTACTAATTGTGGTCTAAGAAATGCAAGCAAGCAGAAATGAAAGTGCAATGTGTTTTAAGCCCCAAGTTGAAATGTTAAGTTCGGATGAAAACAAGTTGAGAAAGGGTTGAAGAATATGATTTTTGACTAGTCTAGAAATGTGAGAAAAGAAAAGAAAAGTTCTTTTTATTCCTGCTTATGATGTCATTTAGAAGAGAAGAAAGAGGTGAAAAGGAAGGAACCTAATGCACCTATATGAATGAAAACAAAAGGAACCCAAGGTCCCACCGGGCGTGCCAGAATGTTTCTATGCTAATTCGCTTTTTACATTCAAGAGAGAATTAAGAAACTAAGAAGAAATGGTCAAGGCTTGTATGTACCTGGATGTAATCGTGCACACCGTTATCTAGACGTTGAAGGTACTCCTCTTTGGCTGTGGAGGAATGACACCTGCAGAAGAAATAGACTAAGGTGAAGAAGACGTTAGATGGATATATGGTGGGTTGCCAAGCAAAAGCCTGATCCCAGAAGTATGAAGACTTCCTTAAGGGATATCAACCCACTAGTCAATAAAAAGGATGTCTGATAAATAGCAGAACGTTAAAATACTGAAATGATAAAAGACTGAAAAGGAAAATGGAAGCAAAGGCTTACCTAAAAGATGCTGTCAGACTGGTCATAGTCGCTGGCATTGGTGGTCCTACTGGCGTCGATTGTTGAGGTCTGCTGACGTCGGTTAGTCTGCCAATGTTGGTTGGGGAAGTGGCCGGTGTCAGTCGGGGCTGTAGTTTGTGGACAAGGTCTGGATGAGTTTTGGTCTGTGGATGGGTCTGAGACAGAGTTTGGTCCTGGTTGAACGGTTTGGGGGTCTGGGTCTGAGAGTCTGGGTTTGGTTAATGGTCTGTGGGTTTGTGCAGAGATACAGGGGAGTCAAATAGACAGAATGTCAAATGGATAGAAGGGTAGAGGAGGCCAATAGGGAGACATGGAAATAAGGATTCAGGTCTGGTCTGGTCTGGGGATAGGAAGCGCTGAATCTAGTTCATAATACTTAGAAGCAAATGACTAGAAAACACAATGAAAACATAGACAATAGACATACCTGTTCCTTGTTGAAGGTGAGCTGTTGATCCCTATACCTATTGTTGATGTAGCCTGTGTGGAGACCCTATTGTTGATGGAGTTGCTGAAGGCAGAATTCCTATTGCTGCACTTGAGGGAGAGAGTAAGAAGCTTGGCTGAGAGATTGGTAGATTGATTGGCAGAGTGACAGATGGTCCAAGACTCTAGATTCTAGATTTTTGATTAGCTCTCAAGATTCATAATTTTGTGATTAACTTGGCGATTAGCCCCAAAAAGAGGTTAAAAGTCGGTTTAAGTAAATTGACGTCGGTGATCCCGTTGGCGTTGGCTGACAGTTGACCGACGTCGGTGGGTGCAGAGTGAGTAAAAGGGCCATCAAGCCCATTCTCCATCTGCCAGTTGCATAATGCATTGGAGAATTGTCAAAGGTTAGGCTAAATACACACGAGAGTTGGTCAGGCGGTTGGAAAGGAGTAAGAATAGGTCTTGGGTGAGTCATAGGGTGGGAAATGGTCCAAGGCGAGGTGTCCTAGGCAAGGTGTCATGGGTGATGTGTCAAAAGAGGGGGGTTATTAATTCAAAATAGGTTTATTATTTTAAATTAGTAATTGCATGGTTTAGGAATGGGTTAGGAATGGACCAAGGGGGAGGATGAACAAGGGTTAGACATGATTTCGGTGTCTACAGTAAGGTAGGATCAGATGACCCATAGTAACTAATGGAAAGTATGATATCTCCTATGTATATGTTGGAAATTTGAAGCATAATAGGTTAATTTTGAAGACATTTAATCATTGTGTGAAAAATGGGTGGTTTAGGAATGAGGTTATCATGGTAATCCCTAAGGCAGGGGTAGGGGAGATTTGATTTTGCACTCCCCATGGAACATGTTGAGGTTGATTTTAAGGTGAATAAGGTGATTATACATTTGCATCATTTTATTGCCACTATTAAATTGAAAAAAAATCATTTGATTAACTTTTTTTAATAAGCATTGATGGGTTTAAGTGTTATTTTAACTAGTTTATGTGACATACAAAGTATTAACATTGGTATTAGGGCTTGGGTTCCACTATGAGTAGTGGCATGCATGATACTAGTGGATTAAGAATCATTGGTATAAAAGAAGGAATTAATAGAATGATTAGTATGTGTAGCAAAAAATGCACTAGTATAAGGATTAGAAAAATAAGAAGCACTAGTGGCATGATTACCATTGGTAGCAAACAGTGCACTAGTGGAGTGATTAAGAAAGAGGGGTCTTGGAAAAGGCCCACTAGATGTTTAACCTTCCATGTTAGTA
Organism: Torreya grandis; assembly: GCA_037957365.1. NCBI lineage: Eukaryota > Viridiplantae > Streptophyta > Pinopsida > Cupressales > Taxaceae > Torreya > Torreya grandis. Next base: position 397,247 of record JARHVA010005543.1, on the reverse strand, counting down.
GATATAATTGGCATGAAGGTTGAATAAATCAATGAAAAATAGGTCATAAAATGAGGAGTAAAAATAGAAGGGAGAGGTTGAGAATCAAATAAGGTTTCACCCCCAAATTTATGGGAGAATGTGGGGGAAGGTTAATGTGGTTATTTTGTTTGACCACTTATCATGAGATTATAAATAATTGAAGGGTCTTTTCCCCTATGTTGAGGAAACTCATTAATGAATAAAATAATTTCAAGAGTGTAATCTACTTTTATATGATATTCTAAGGATAAAAAGGGTTAATAACTAAATATGAATGAGGAGGAATCCCATAATTAGTAGTGTGAGTGGCCACATGCACATTGCTTTCACTAAAGTGGAAGCCACAAACTATTTTTGGGGAAATTTATTGGGATTGATAAATCTCATCATATTAATTGAGTTCAACTCTATGTTGTCCTCAAACATTAATTCCATGATGAAAAAAATGAGCTAAAAGGAATTATGTAAAGATAAAATCAAGAAATAGGGTAAAAAATCAAATTGGTCGACTGTGTTCTATAACCTAGGTAATTGAATAGAAAGATAAGGATACATAATCATGCAATTCAACTATATATTATAGTCAGGAAGGCTAAAATATGTTGATAAGGATATATAGTTGTGCAAGTTGATTATGTAATACTAAATAAAGAACTAAATAGGGAGATAAAAATACACAGTCATGTAGGTCGAATATGTATTATAGGCAAGAAGGTTTAATAGTCTATAATAGACTATATCTACCAAGATGATAATATTCTAAAATATGAATTTTTTTTTCAAGCTAATTTGAATTAATAATGAAAGAAAGCACACAAGCAATTGAATCAATGTGATCGATCCAATTAAAACACACAACACAGACCTTGTACTAATTTTAGCCAATGCAAATTTTACAATATAACACATAATGATCAAAGAGAAAGAAAAAATTAAAAAGTAAATGCTAACTAGTTGGTCATCTTAAGTGTTATTAATTTGTATTTGAAATTAATGTGATGGGAAGTTGGCTAAAATAAGGAATTAGACATTTGGGATGAAAGGTATCTATATTAGTGATGGTACTATGTTGGTATTGGGGCGTACCCTATTACTTCATAATCCTTCAATGATAAGGGTGTTGGGTGCTTTTCCAATATATAGCATCAACAACATATTTATACTTGGCTAAAAAAACCAAGTTGGCTTCTCCCTTGGTGATGAAATCCAAGTAGGTAGGCCTTAGGAAGATGAATGTTTAATGTTTTTTGAATGTAAAGTGACTTGGTAGTGTGTGAAAAAGAGTAAAATAATGTAAATAAAATGGTAATATGAAAAATTGTCTATTTAAGCTATGTGAGTTAATCTAACCATGTAAACAAATGAAAATAATAGGTGAATTAACTACTATCAAATAAATGTTAATTACTTGATTAAGAATAGTACATAGTCAATTCTGAAAACATTATATGTAAACATTATAAAACAAAGTCAACTGGGTCATTGCTATTTTAAAGAGGTAATGTATTTAATAAATTTTTTGAATAGGTTGACTATGCCTCTTAGACATAAGATAAACTACCTAACTAAGTCAACCAGGTCGACCTAGTTAGCTATAGGGTTGCAATTTTATAGACTACAAACTTGTGAAAAATAATACTAAAGGAAGAACTTAAATGATAGAGAGAAAAGAAAGGAAATTTGGTGGGATTGAATGTGTTTTATCTTGAAATTTTTTATGTTATGATGCTCAAATGCTACTTACAAATTCTACCAACTGGGTTGACTAGTTTGACAAAGTTTGTAAAACCTTGTATGCTGAAAAAGAGATAATGAATGGAGTCGACCTATTTGACTTTGTTTGTTGACCTCTATGTTGATAGAATAAAATAGTAGACAAAGTTGACTAGTTTGACTATGTATGATAATCTATAATTGAATAAGAATACTATGTTAAACTACTTTATCCAACAAATTGTCATCGATGAAGACTTGTATAAACAGAACATAGTTGTTTTGAAGTTACTATGTGTTAAACCTACACATATAAAGTTAGAACTATACTGACTGGTTTGATATAGTACTATAAATATAGAAAAATATGAATGATGACAAAAATGATGGTGTGAAATAAAACTTCCAAGGGTTATAATCATGTCAAGTTCATTAGAATGTATGTAAAGGGAAATGCAACTGATCTATAAATAAATCCTAGCTTGGAGAAGATAAATCCTACTTACACTTTTGATTATTGATACATTATATATTCAAGGTCATGGCCAAGATGGATATGCTCAACCTAGCCAAGGGATATCTTACCATAGTAATATCACTAGGGAGGGTTCTAAAGCTTCAATTCAATCAAAACTATTTAATAATCCTAACTAGGTCCTATGTTTTCATATTCACTAAATGTAATGACAAGTAAAGTAAAATCTAATCTAGTGATCACCAAATCTAGTGGCACAAAGTGAGGATAATAAACATGAAAAGTAAACATGTGTAGAAGATATATATTCATGTTAATGTATATGAAATCCTAATACATGGGAGAGAAGTACAAATACTAATCTATCTACTCTTACAAAGGAAGAGCAAAGTTAGGAATACTTACCTTTGAAGATGAACCCACCAAGCCTCAATCTCTCCCTTAGCCAAGGTGATTCACAAGAGGTTATTGTGGTATGCAAAAGTGATAAGGATAAATCATATCCAGGCTACACAACCTATCTATGCATCCCAAGGACTTCTCCATAAGATGAGATCCATATCTCTAAAGAAAGTATGAAACCCTAAGCTATGATATTCAAGTAGAATGGTGGATAAATAGATGTGAGATATATATATATCTTCTTCTTCTTTTCCCTTAATAAATGATGAAATTAATGTGTATATATAGTTGAATCTAAGCCTAAAACATTTTGAAACTTTAGCGAACAGGGTCAGCCCAATCAAATCTATATTATTATTGACAAAAACAATTAGGTTTTAGTTTAGCTTGGCCAAGGGATGACCTAAACCCTAAATGAGTTTTGTCAATTAGAGTATAGGGTCGATGGGGTTGACATTATATTGTAAATCATCAAGAATGAGTTTAGGCTAGGGAAGGGCCAGTGAAGGCAAAAAATGACTAGAGGGTAAGTGCATGGAGTTGGGGGACAATTCTATGGACATTTATCAGACCACAATCATGTTAATTAATGACAAAATCATGTTATTTAATTAACATGATCATGTTACTTAAGTCTAGACTTAGGATTATCAATCCATAAGATGATTACGTGATTTAATAATATGATCATTCCATATTAAATAGTCTCATGATCATGTTATTAAATGGAACGTGGTCATGTTAATAACATGATCATATTCCTTGTGTAAAAAAAAACAATAAATAGGGAAACCCAAATGTAAAATTATTCATTTTGTGTTTGCATTTCCTCTTCCTCTCCATTTTCATTATCATTTTTTTAAAAAAGTGCTAGGAAGTGCCAAGAAGTGCCAAGAACATGATAAATTTACCCCATAGGCCAGTTGATCGATGATACCACTGCATAAGAGAGGTAAGTAATCAAAATATTCTCTATTTAACCCTAATTTTTCATAATTTTCATTAACTCATTTTTTAAATTGTAATTTTTTTTTCTTAACCCTCCCAACCCTTCACAAACCCTCAACTTGTTCCTCCTCCTAACCCTCCATCAAACCCTATTGTTCTTCCTATCCCTCCACTTAACCCTCTTATAGTTACCCGAAACCCCCTTGTAGTCAAGAGTTTTTAATTGACAACATTGTTAGGGCCTATACTATTATACTGACAAGTTGTCAACCCTTCAAGTCAAGAATTTGGAAATTTCAAAAGATAACATTTGCACACTATTCATCAACCCATCCATCAATGCCCCCTTTCTTATAACCACCAAACATTTTCCTATCCATCATTGTGTACATAACTTAATCATGTCCAAATTTTGGGATCGATGGTGGATGGTATTTGAATATCTACCATGTAAAAAACATGAGGTCCCATTATATTTTTTGAGGAAACTCTATTATGATTTTTTCCTCAACTAGATTCTTGATTTTTTTGATTTTAATGAGTTTTAAGGTTGAGGAAAAGGATCTACATAGGATCAACCAGGTGTAAATCATGTGCCTAATCAACCTATGAGGATTCATATTCAAAATCCTCTTGAGACTGAGATCCCCTCCATGGTTCATCAGGTTATGGAGATAGATACTCTCCATGCTCTTAGTTCACTCACTGGTACACTTGTTTAGCATATGAATATGCTTTTGTAGAGTGATTACTATAGATATACCATAAGCTACCTAACCCCAACCCCATAATTATAGTTTGTGTAGATATATGTGCATGATACCTTCTGATGATGATGGAATTAGTGGTTTAGATGGCTTAGATCATATTCTTATGATTGATGAATTTTTGGCATGCACATTTGGCATGCAGACATCAGTCACCACATAGATGTAAGTATAATTTATATAAATTTCATGTTAAATTTAAGCTATATTTGAAAATTTAATTTCTATGCTAACAATTAATTTACATAAAAATTATATATATATGTGTGTGTGTGTGTGTGTGTGTGTGTGTGTGTGTGTGTGTGTGTGTGTGTGTGTGTGTGTGTGTGTGTGTGTCTGTGTCATTTTTTATGTTGTAAGAGGTGATGGTTCCTTCATCATCATAGCTAGCATTTACAACATTTGATTTATCTCATCTATTGTTTTCATGTTCAGATCTAGTTGATGGACCATCCATGACTACATCTACCTCTATTAGGATAACACCATTTACATATACAAAGGTAAAAATTATTTACATATATGTTTTTCTCTTTGCATTTATTATGACTATAGTTGTTTACATATACATATTGATGAGTGATGTGGGATATAATTTCTCTAATTTTGTGTCTCTTACTTATACCTATGTGGGTGATGTACCTCCCACTATTTTTTGGGTAGATGGAGCATAACCCCCCTAGCCCTAACAATCTCATTAAGAGTCTTCACCTGAGACTCTAAACCAACCACATTTTCCTCTAGGCCAACTATCTCTATCTTATTATGAGGGAAGTCCACATATGTATGATAAGTAGTTGGAAAAACATATGTATTCTTGCTTATTCACACATGGAGAACCACATCCACCAAAATATTATCTAGGCACAAATAATCCTCACATAAAAAATCCTAATCAAAGTTTCTTTGATCATGCTCCAATAGTAAGTGATTCACTCTAAAACCATATAACAAGAGAAGACATAAGATCTCTAGTTACATAAAGAAACAATAACTAAGTAATAAATTAAAAATTAACATAGAAAGTAACTAAAAATTAACCAACTCACTACTTTATTTGGGTAACTTCATGTTAGTCTAGGTATAATTCCTAATTGGACCTCATCTTAACATTCTCATCCTATCCTATTGGTTCCTCTCTAAAAAGTGTATGATCATCCTTTTTCCCCCTTAAACTTCATCTCCTCACCCTATATCCTATGATTATTTATATATCTAAGTATCTGCATATTATGATGGTGGTTATACTTAATGTTGGCATCTACCATAATTACAACCTAGAAATAAGATATTTTTTCTAAATGTACTCCTCTAATTAGCAATCTCCCAATATTTCCCATGATAGTAGTAGAGTGTCCAACTCATTCAAAAAATATCCTAAAATTCCCTAATATAGTAGATATACCAAATATATCATTATCAGTGTGTCCACCACTCATGAAAAGTCTCTCAATGGTGGCAGACCTATTCAACTAGAAGCTCTGATGGCCCCCACTATCCGAATCTCTAACCCTCACTGGTAAGGGGTCATGTGCTCATAAACTGATCCCATGATGAGTGTAGGGTTCATGTGCTTGTACACCAAACTATTACACATAATTAACAACTTTGCCTTTATCACAATCCTCTATCAAGGACAAAACACTACCTTTAGCCAAAAAGCCTAGTATCTTAATCACAACCTTGTAAGTGATAGTCCACTCTCAAGGGACTTATGGGAAAATTAAAATATTTTACATGACAAATCCTATTTAGTGAATAGTTCAAGCAAAGGAATCTACTAGTTGGGACAATAATCCCCACCTACACAATCCTGAGTAATCCTATGATATATAGTGTGGCCAAATCATTAGTCATTAATTTCTATATAATCCTTGGAAACCAATCATACTTCATCACTCTACTCCATCAAATGTAAGCCCACATTTTTAAAACAAAATTTAAAATACCTAACTACTCTAAGTTAATCTTGAAAATTCATCCAAAGGGAATTAGTTACAAGGGTCTAGACCCAAGTCAAACCCATGCTATTTTTAGACAAGTAATAAATCAACAAATAATGTAGTCTAGCATGTAATATAACATAAATTGAAGATATTGACCCAATTATATCTATATTTATCAATTTGAAAAAAAATAAACTAGTATATTATATGTTCCCTTTCACGGTTTAATCCTCTAATTTTGGTTTTTTACAAGTCTACTACTCTAACACTTTAATAGATGCCTTATAATTTCAGATCTAAGTGTATTTTCATGTGCATGCTTATTTTCTTCTTTCCTATAATGTGTCATTACATTCATGTACTTATATAGACACATATTTTATATGCACAAGTGATTCTATTGATCATCTGGTTTCCATGTAAAAGATTTGACATGTACTTTATATAAAACTAAGTGAGACCATATTTAAATGAACAATTGATGGATGGTATTGATACTCCTCACTCTCTATGAGCTAAGACAGACATAGGCATTACTACTGTAATGTCATCTACATAGGCATTGATAGAGGTATATATTGGTTCTTTTAATTTTGAATTATAAAAATAGACTTGTTTTAATAATTTTAGTATATGTGTACTTGGGGCAAATATAACTTATGTTTATGTATTATGTATGTAGGGTTATCTTATGACAATTGATAGTCCCAGTCAGATGGTGATTGGGGAAACTTCTCATGTGCCTCCCATATTTTAGATGCCTATTCAGATAACTAAGCCTGCCATTGACTTGATTGAGCATGAAAAATAGATTGAGTAGGATTGTGACCTTGTAGTAAGTGCACATGTTTAAATTATTTTTTTATTGTAGTTTAAAATTAATTTCTTAACAATTATTTTAATGTATTTTATGTTAATTTCATAATAATTCTTATATTTAAATAGGCTTAGATACAAGCTATCTATGGGCGTAGGACCCATAGTTAGACCTTGGAGTAATTCAAGGCATTAGAGGGGTCTCCATCTACTAGTAGGGCATCCTAGGGAGAGTCTTCTTCAAGGAAGGAAAAGGGAGGGAGGCTATTTTATGAATAGGATGTATTACACATGATATGTAATTTTTTATATGTATATATGGTAATTGATGTATTTTTGGCATTATATATATCCATATGACATTTAGCCAACATTAGATACTATGTTGGTAGATGTAATTTTTTGTATGGCTATCATGGCCCAATTTATGTATTATTGACATTGGACACGCATGTGCCTATATTGTATGCCTATCATGGCTTGATCTATCTAATTTATATTTAGTTTTGATTTCATTGTGTGTTTTTATAAAATGTTGTTTTGATCTTTCAAATTATTATCTATATCAAATCTCATATTTAATGCTGTACATGCATAAATGAGGATTAAAAAATTATTCTTTTTAATGCTATAAATCTCAGATCTTACATATTTTTTTAAATTAAAGTTTTTAAATTCCATTATGTGTAGTGGGAATAACTAATAACACTCTTATCACTTAGGATTAATGGCCTTCTTTTCTTTGTACCTATTTTTTGTACACTTTTGATGCGAAGATTTCTCAATAAGTTACAAGTGTTTAGGATCTTGATCAAAGGTATTTTTATCTAATATTGTGTATTCAATTATATTCTACCTCAAGAATCCTTATCCTACTCATACAACACAAATCCAACTTTGAATCCTTCTCTCTTTTATCTTTTTTCAAATTTCTCTCTTTAGCCTTTGTCTTGGCTTATAACCTGGTTTTAGGGAAAACCTCATGTTCTATTCCATACACAGACTCTTCAAGGAAAAATAATTAGGTTTTTTACAACCATTTTCCATGCCATTACCTCACACAAAATATTGGGTTAGGTTCCTTTGCAAAACCTTGTACCTCTAGGCTTATTTGATATTCCAATTAGCCCTCCAAATGAACAAAGCTCTAAGGTTTTACCATTATGGAGAAAATTTGACCAAAAAGAAACTAAATTTGACCACATTTTTTTCCAATTATACTTTTAAATCAATTTTGGTCCTCAACTCTTCACCTAAGTTCAACTTTCTTCTTTGGCCTCTTTCTCATTAGGTCTCTTAGGCTAGTTGACTACCTATAGGGTAGTACAATATGGAATATAGAAGTTACAACTATGAAATCACTTTATTCACTTAATATACCCTAATACACACTATATTAAATTTTTTTAGTAATTTTTAAGGGTTGAATCTCTTCCTATGGTCAAAACCCTAAAAGTTAGGGTTTGTAACAACTATATAGTCTAAGACTAAAAATAATTACAAATAATGTCCAACGAAGACTTTAAAGATGATATAATTCTTGGATTAGGTATATATAACATTATTACATGTTTTTCCTTCAATGATCAAGTTCTCACAACCCTCAGGGCATTCACAAATAATAAATCTCAGTCATTCAACACTATAATCTATATGTTGGAAACATGGGTATGCAGGGTCTCTAGGTTTTTCAACGTCAAAGGACTTTATAACAAATAATAATTTTATCACCACATTAGATAACCATTTAAAATACTTCTCTATCACTTTTTGAATAAAAGACAAGATTTAATACAAAGATTACAATATAAAAAAATTTTAAGTTTAGGACTATGGACTTTCAATGGGAAAGAACTATGATCAAAGTGAAACTTACAAACTCTTGTCCATATATATGTTATAATAAGATTAAAATATAACTCTTCATATTTATTTCATTTCCAAATTCTCCACAAAACTCAATATAAGGAAAGATTGAATACTCATACTCTTCACCATCTACCTCGAATGGAATGTGAGGTTACAAAACCAAAACTGAGTATTAACCCATAACAAGGTATAAATTGGGTTTCTTTGTTTTAGAGGTCAATAATTCAACAGGTCAATTATTCAATTCCACCTAATATGTTAAAGTTATCGAAATTGTCAAAGTTGTCAAAATTATCAAAGTTGGCAATAGGTAAATAGGTAAATAAGTCAATAGGTCAATTACTCAGTGCCACCTAATAGGTCAATAGGTCAATGTTGTAAAAATTATCAAAGTTGTCAAAATTTTAAATTTTTTCAAAGTTGTAAAAATTGACAAAGTTATCAAAATTTTCAAAGTTGTCAAAATTGTCAAAGTTGTCAAAGTTGTCAATATGTCAATAGATCAATTACTCATTAAGTTTTTAGGTCTCTAATTTAAGTTTTCAAAGTTAAAGTTGTGGTTATATAACTCTAGTTTTGATGCTTCATGGGTGAAAAATGACACCACCAACATGTATATGGGTGTGGATAACATCTAGGACTAGGTTCTTGGCCTCTTGTTAGGCCCGATTGACAAACCCTCCACCCATTCTGACCTCAAGAACACCCTTCTTAATACAAAAAAATGCAAATTTTTAGCCCAAGTTCAAACACACATAAAATGAAAACTATAAGTCATTTTTGTGAACCA